>JASAND010030783.1:0-14440 GCA_030248195.1 Trissonchulus latispiculum
TGACAAAGTGAGCTGAGCAACTTTTGTCATAGAATTGCATGCACAAAGTGGCTGTAGAGTGCGTAGTGGGTGGGGTGGGGACTTAGGCGATTTTCGGTCAAAAATGAGAAATTTTTCAAAAGTGGTCAAATTTGGTACGAAATGAACGCCTAAGTGAGCTGAGCAACTTTTGTCATCGAATTGCATGCTCAAAGTGGCTGTAGAGTGCTGTGGTGGGGTTGGGTGGGGTCTTAGGCGATTTTCGGTCAAAAATTATATTTTTCAAAAGTGGTAAAATTTGGTATATAGCCATGGGGGGAAAAACCCACTTTTTCGGATTTTGGCTGGAACTTTTTTGTTATAAGGGCTAGCTGAGAACTCTATATACCATCGTCCTTGGCGTACTTAGAACTTTCTTTTAAGCCCATTTGCACTTCTCTAGGTTGTATATACCGTTAGGCCGGTATAATGCAAAAAGTAGCGGGGGAAAAAAACCCAATGGGGGGAAAAACCCAAATGGGGGGAAAATAAACCCACCCCTCACAGGTCCTAAAAATTGTCGTAGCGCGATTCTGACACTTCCTGTGTAAAATTCAACTCTTTTTTAGTTAGTATGAGTCAAAAAACCCGACCTAGGTAGCTTTTTTTGAGATCTCATGTGCCATTGAAAATGCAGCATCAAATGGACAGGTTTCATAAAGTTTAACACATAAACATAGGGCAATTTTTGAAAAATGCTAAAAACGATGTAATTTGATAAAACTTATTATTCTAACGTGTAGAGAATGGTTTTTTACGTACAATTGGCTATTAAAAGTCACAATTAGACCTCTGCTGGGTCATCCAGCAGCGAAATTGCACTTTTAGGGTTTTATGCCTCTAGCTCCCCAAGTATTCAAAATTGTCTAAATCTGACAGCATAGGGTGACGCAGCGTCCTCGATAATATCGTACTACAGTCCCGAATTGTTTCCCAGTTGAGCTGGTAAAAAATTTTTCAAAAAAATTTGCGTGGGTTTTTTCCCCCCCAAAGTGGGTTTTTTTCCCCGCCACGTTTGGCAATGTGCCAGTCTAACGGTGCATCGGATCGGTCTAATTTTTGCTGTGTGCAAAGAGGAAGACTTGCCATCATTGCAGATATTTGCAAAACTTTTCTAGCCCAACCCAGTCAAAAGTTACATCGGTCCAAACTTTTGCCAAATTTTTGGAAGGTTGGACCAAAAAGTAGGTATCATTTTCAAAATGTCATAAAATGAGCAAGAGTGAACCAAATGACCTGATCTCTGCACACATATATAGGTTAGAAAGAGTCGCGCTTTCTGCTGGTATGTTTTGGAGCTCCTAGCTCCAACCCGTGACCCAGGAGGCGGGTGGGTTTTTTTTCCCCCAAAAAGGGGGTGGGTTTTTTTCACCCCATGGCTATATACCAAATGAAAGCCCTAAGTGAGCTGAGCAACTTTTGTCATAGAACTGCATGCTCAAAGTGGCTGTAGAGTCCTGTGGTGGGGTTTGGTGGGGACTTTGGGTCAAAAATAAAATTTTTCAAAAGTGGTCAAATTTGGTATCAAATGAAAGCCCTAAGCGAGCTGAGCAACGTTTGTCATAGAATTGCATGCTCAAAGTGGCTGTAGAGTCCTGTGGTGGGGTTTGGTGAGGACTTTGGGTCAAAAATAAAATTTTTCTTTGCTTTTTCTAAGTGCGCTGAGCAACTTTTGTCATAGAATTGTATGCACAAAGTGGCTGTAGAGTGCTGTAGTGGGTGGGGTGGGGACTTAGGCGATTTTCGGTCAAAAATGAAATTTTTCAAAAGTGGTCAAATTTGGTACGAAATGAACGCCCTAAGTGAGCTGAGCAACTTTTGTCATAGAATTGCATGCTCAAAGTGGCTGTAGAGTGCTGTGGTGGGGTGGGGACATAAGCGATTTTGGGTCAAAAATATAATTTTTCAAAAGTGGTCAAATTTGGTATATATCAAATGAAAGACCTAAGCGAGCTGAGCAACTTTTGTCATAGAACTGCATGCTCAAAGTGGCTGTAGAGTGTTGTGGTGGGGTGGGGTGGGGACTTAGGCGATTTTCGGTCAAAAATGAAATTTTCCAAAAGTGGTCAAAATAGTATCTGCTTGCGCATGGTGTTCGGAAATAAATTATGTTGGTGTTGGTTCTTTTTTGCGCATACATATGTAAAAGAATGGAAAACAAGAACCAAAAATGCTCCTTCGTCGCATGTAAAATACATATGAGTACTCTCAGGCAGGTTGTACAAACACGGAAACTAGCCTGTAAAATGCATATGAGTGGCGTTGAGGTTGTAAATTAAGGAAAACAAGTTGCAACGGCTTAACATATGAGCCTGTCCTACAACGAGGCTCATATTGGCGTCATAGTGCAGCCATCTTAAAGATCATCAGGTCATCATATTAAAGAAAAAACGAATGAATAGACATAACATGTTAACATTGTGGCTTGAAAGAAATGGACAGAACGAAGTGAACTGCGACACCTCAAGTTTAACTGTACATATGCAAGCTGATGTTTCCCGAAACACCATGGCACCTACTATTTCCGGAAGCAGTATAGTACACCTACTGTATTCTCGGAACACTATGACACACTACTCTCACATACGTAATGCTTTCCCCACATGGCTCTGAGTCAGAGCGCAGAGTGGTATGCCGTATAATGCGCATGCACAGTGTAATGTCTTAGCGACAAGATGTGTGAAGGACAATTTTGTAATGAAAAGCTTTACGTGCTATTTACATGAAGGTCAAATTTCGACAAATTATATTATGACATATGCCAATATGAGCCTCGTTGTAGGACAGGCTCATATGTTAAGCCGTTGCAACTTGTTTTCCTTAATTTACAACCTCAACCCACTCATATGCATTTTACAGGCTAGTTTCCGTGTTTGTACAACCTGCCTGAGAGTACTCATATGTATTTTACATGCGACGAAGGAGCATTTTTGGTTCTTGTACAATGTTTGTCCCCACCCTGACTATATAATGCAAAAAGTAGCGGGGGAAAACCCAATGGGGGAAAACCCACCCCTCACAGGTCTCAAAAATTGTCGTTGCGCTATTCTGACACTTCCGGTGTAAAATTAAACTCTTTTTTAGCTAGTATAAATCAAAAAAACCCGATCTATGTAGGTACCTTTTTTGAGATTTCATGTGCCTTTGAAAATGCAGCATCAAACGGACAGGTTTCATAAAGTTTATAAACATAGGGCAATTTTTGAAAAATGCTAAAAACGATGTAATTTGATAAAATTTATTATTCTAAGGTGTAGAGAATGGTTTTTTACGTACAATTGGCTATTAAAAGTCTCAATTGGACCTGTCCTGGGTTGTCCAGTACCGAAATGGCACTTTCAGGGTTTTTGGCCCTAGCTAGCCAGGTCAGCAAAATCCAAATCGGACACCATAGGATGATACAGCGTCCTCGATAGTCCCGTGCTATAGTGTCGACTTGTTTTCCTGCTTGATTGTTAAAAAATTTTTCAAAAAAATTGGGTGGGTTTTCCCCCCAAAGACTTGCCATCATTGCACGTAGTTGCAAAACTTTTCTAGCCCAACCCATTCAAAAGTTACATCGGTCCAATCTTTTGCAAAATTTTGCCATGGTTGGACCAAAAAGTAGGTGTCATTTTCAAAATGTCATAAAATGAGCAGGAGTGAACCAAATGACTTGATCTTTGCACACGTAGGTAAAAAAGAGTCGCGCTTTCTGCTGAGCTATGTTTTGGAGCTCATAGCTCCAACCTTTGATCTTGGAGGCGGGTGGGTTTTTCCCCCCAAAAAAGGGGGTGGGGGTTTCCCCCCATGGCTATACCTTGAGAAAAAGTTGGGGGAGGGGGCAGTCGAAATTAGGGTGGGTGGGGTCAGCCGTTTTGAAGTGGGGTGAAGTCCGGAAAAATCGAATTGGGTGGGGGGGTAAAAAATTTTTTGGTCAGAAATTTAGAAAATATTCGCAAATTTGCTAAAAAAACGTTATTTTCAAGTAAAAAATTAACAATATTTCTTCATTTTTGCTCATTTATTCGAAAAAACTTGGCTTTTTGCAAAAGTTTCGAATTTTCCAAAAAATTTCGAATTTTTACTAATTTTGATTTTTAAGGCAAAATTTCCAAAAGTTTGAGGGTGGGGTCTGGCAAATTTGGGTGGATGGGGTCTGGGATTTGGCCATTTGGGGGTGGGGTCTGCCTCCAAAATTTCGAGGGTGGGGTCGGCGCTTTACCATTTTGGAGGACCCACTCTCCCCCTCCCTCAATTACACCTATTGGGGGGGTCCAGGGAGGGTCGCCAGAGGGCCCCCCAGAAAATGTTGGGGGGGGGGGAGCCTCCTCCACCCCAAATCGCCGTTACACCTATGGATACACCTATTCGGGGGTCGACTGTCGTGGCTGGGTTTTGGGGAGGTCTAAAAAGGTGGCGCGACCCCAAAATTTGGGGGGAGGAGGGGAACAGCCCTCCCCAACCCAAATCCCGTTACACCTATACGTATATGATATTTTTCCAGTCCTTTTTTCCTCCCCCATGCCTATGCGCCCCCAAATTTCGCTGTTTTAAAACCCCAGTTACTTACAAGCTATAGAGGTCGGGGAAAAAACCAACCCGCAAGTGGTGGGGAAAAAACCAATCCCCCGTTTGGGCAATGGGGATGAGCTAGCGGGCTCAAATTTTGCATGCAAGTTGGTAGGGCCCATCCCACCTACCACACCAAATTTGGGCTAAATCGGACCACTTTTGAGCATTTTGTGACATTTTGAAAATTTTGGCATTTTTGACCCCCCCCCCCAAAATTCAAAATTTGCGTATTTTTCAAGGCCTGTAAAAAATTTTCCATAGCAGTTAGATAATAACTTTTAATACTTTCTATGAGAACAACATGTGCTCTTTCCAAAAATGTCGGTCTTACCTTCCTGCGACGCTTGGCAAGCTGCCAGCAGAATTTCTACAAAATGGGAAAAAACCAAGGGGTGGGAAAAAACCAATTTTTGCTTTTGCTGCCAAACTCCCAAAATGGTTTTTAGTTGCTCAAAAGTCATCCACATAGCAAGTTCAATGCGTTCTTTTACGTGAACAGCTCAAAATTGCATTTGGACTTGGCAATTTTGTGTTAACCGGTAAAAACCTCATTTCGGCGGATCGGCTGTTTGGCTCACCTAAAGCGGCCAAAAAGTACTCTGGGACAAAGAAATACGCGAAAAAACACTGAAACAACGTTTATTTTAATTTATTTCATCGAATTTCGAAAGATTTACAAATTTTAGCATTTTAACATAGAAACTGGCAAATTTGATGAAACCTAGCCAGTTGATGCTGCAAATATTGATGTTTATTTTCTCACTTATTATACGGAATATATATCGCAAAAATAAGTGCAGATATGAAGTCAGCGACGCGGATTTAACCTGTTGCATGCATAATATCGCTAATATAAGTTACCCTGACCGAATACTGGGGTTGGATTTTCCCCATCGGTTGGTTTTTTCCCACCATTGGTTTTTTACCCCGGCTAATTAACGGTTAATTACTAATTAACGACAGGACCTAGAGAGGCGATTTATGTACCAAAATGACAGTCTAGATTGGGCTTGATAAGAAAATAATTTATAGCCGGATTGCTCCACTGGGTAGTTCTGCAGAGTCCAAAAAGTGATTACCTTGGTTTTTCCCCCGGCCTCTATATATACTTCATTGCTTCATTATAATTTTATATTTTGTAGTCAGGAGGCATTCAGCACTCTATCCTCCAAACTTCAACGAAATCGGTTGAGTGGTTAACTATTTCTGGGGTTGTGGATATTGCAGAAAAATCCAATATGACTATCCAATAAAGAGGATAGTTGAAAAGCAGAAAATTGTATGAAATGCTGCTTAGTCCGTATATTTTTGCTAATTAATTTTGCTAAGTAACGCTATTAATTTATCTCTGAAAATTCTTTTTTACCTATTTTTTGTTGACCAAATTTCTTTATCCGGGAACAGAATCCCTTTTTTATTTCCTTTTTTCTGAGAAGGGCAGCGCCAGCGCGGCAGCCCTGCTTCCCCTACCCCCAAATGGCCTTTCGGGGACTCCCCTCCCAAATTTTCAAACCGCCTGCCCCCTGGCTTGTTCCTATAGGGGGGGGAGGGCCCCGCCCAGAAATTGGTTCCCCAGAATCGCCCCCCTCTCCCCACAAAGTCACTTTTTCCAGACCCCACCTCACCCATAACTGGCTGACCCACCTACATATATATATACCCAAGCTCCGGCTACCCTCCCCCCACTTTTTCCGCAAGCTATATATACCTACATATCAGTGGAGCAATCCGGCTATAAATCTATTTTCTTATCAAGCCCAATCTAGACTGTCATTTTGGTACATAAATCGCCTATCTAGGTCCTGTCGTTAATTAGTAATTAACCGTTAATTAGCCGGGGTAAAAAACCAATGGTGGGAAAAAACCAACCGATGGGGAAAATCCAACCCCAGTATTCGGTCAGGGTAACTTATATTAGCGATATTATGCATGCAACAGGTTAAATCCGCGTCGCTGACTTCATATCTGCACTTATTTTTGCGATATTCCGTATAATAAGTGAGAAAATCAAACATCAATATTTGCAGCATCAACTGGCTAGGTTTCATCAAATTTGCCAGTTTCTATGTTAAAATGCTAAAATTTGTAAATCTTTCGAAATTCGATGAAATAAATTAAAATAAACGTTGTTTCAGTGTTTTTTCGCGTATTTCTTTGTCCCAGAGTACTTTTTGGCCGCTTTAGGTGAGCCAAACAGCCGATCCGCCGAAATGAGGTTTTTACCGGTTAACACAAAATTGCCAAGTCCAAATGCAATTTTGAGCTGTTCACGTGAAAGAACGCATTGAACTTGCTATGTGGATGACTTTTGAGCAACTAAAAACCATTTTGGGAGTTTGGCAGCAAAAGCAAAAATTGGTTTTTTCCCACCCCTTGGTTTTTTCCCATTTTGTAGAAATTCTGCTGGCAGCTTGCCAAGCGTCGCAGGAAGGCAAGACCGACATTTTTGGAAAGAGCACATGTTGTTCTCATAGAAAGTATTAAAAGTTATTATCTAACTGCTATGGAAAATTTTTTACAGGCCTTGAAAAATACGCAAATTTTGAATTTTGGGGGGGGGGGGTCAAAAATGCCAAAATTTTCAAAATGTCACAAAATGCTCAAAAGTGGTCCGATTTAGCCCAAATTTGGTGTGGTAGGTGGGATGGGCCCTACCAACTTGCATGCAAAATTTGAGCCCGCTAGCTCATCCCCATTGCCCAAACGGGGGATTGGTTTTTTCCCCACCACTTGCGGGTTGGTTTTTTCCCCGACCTCTATAGCTTGTAAGTAACTGGGGTTTTAAAACAGCGAAATTTGGGGGCGCATAGGCATGGGGGAGGAAAAAAGGACTGGAAAAATATCATATACGTATAGGTGTAACGGGGATTTGGGTTGGGGAGGGCTGTTCCCCTCCTCCCCCCAAATTTTGGGGTCGCGCCACCTTTTTAGACCTCCCCAAAACCCAGCCACGACAGTCGACCCCCGAATAGGTGTATCCATAGGTGTAACGGCGATTTGGGGGTGGAGGGAGCGCCCCCCCCCCCCCCCAACATTTTCTGGGGGGCCCTCTGGCGACCCTCCCTGGACCCCCCCAATAGGTGTAATTGAGGGAGGGGGAGAGTGGGTCCTCCAAAATGGTAAAGCGCCGACCCCACCCTCGAAATTTTGGAGGCAGACCCCACCCCCCAAAGGCCAAATACCAGGCCCCCACCACCCAAATTTGCCAGACCCCACCCTCAAACTTTTGGAAATTTTGCCTTAAAAATCAAAATTAGTAAAAATTCGAAATTTTTTGGAAAATTCGAAACTTTTGCAAAAAGCCAAGTTTTTTCGAATAAATGAGCAAAAATGAAGAAATAATGTTAATTTTTTACTTGAAAATAACGTTTTTTTAGCAAATTTGCGAATATTTTCTAAATTTCTGACCAAAAAATTTTTTACCCCCCCACCCAATTCGATTTTTCCGGACTTCACCCCACTTCAAAACGGCTGACCCCACCCACCCTAATTTCGACTGCCCCCTCCCCCAACTTTTTCTCAAGGTATAGCCATAGGGGGAAACCCCCACCCCTTTTGGGGGGAAAAAACCTCCCGCATCCAAGATCAAAGGTTGTATCTATGAGCTCCAAAAAATAGCTCAGCAGACAGCGCGACTCTTTTTTAGCTACGTGTGCAAAGATCAAGTCATTTGGTTCACTCCTGCTCATTTTATGACATTTTGAAAATGACACCTACTTTTTGGTCCAACCATGGCAAAATTTTGCAAAAGATTGGACCGATGTAACTTTTGAATGGGTTGGGCTAGAAAAGTTTTGCAACTACGTGCAATGATGGCAAGTCTTTGGGGGGAAAACCCACCCAATTTTTTTGAAAAATTTTTTAACAATCAAGCAGGAAAACAAGTCGACACTATAGCACGGGACTATCGAGGACGCTGTATCATCCTATGGTGTCCGATTTGGATTTTGCTGACCTGGCTAGCTAGGGCCAAAAACCCTGAAAGTGCCATTTCGGTACTGGACAACCCAGGACAGGTCCAATTGAGACTTTTAATAGCCAATTGTACGTAAAAAACCATTCTCTACACCTTAGAATAATAAATTTTATCAAATTACATCGTTTTTAGCATTTTTCAAAAATTGCCCTATGTTTATAAACTTTATGAAACCTGTCCGTTTGATGCTGCATTTTCAAAGGCACATGAAATCTCAAAAAAGGTACCTACATAGATCAGGTTTTTTGATTTATACTAGCTAAAAAGAGTTTAATTTTACACCGGAAGTGTCAGAATAGCGCAACGACAATTTTTGAGACCTGTGAGGGGTGGGTTTTCCCCCATTGGGTTTTCCCCCGCTACTTTTTGCAGTATATAGTCAGGGTGGGGACAAACATTGTACAAGAACCAAAAATGCTCCTTCGTCGCATGTAAAATACATATGAGTACTCTCAGGCAGGTTGTACAAACACGGAAACTAGCCTGTAAAATGCATATGAGTGGGTTGAGGTTGTAAATTAAGGAAAACAAGTTGCAACGGCTTAACATATGAGCCTGTCCTACAACGAGGCTCATATTGGCGTATGTCATAATATAATTTGTCGAAATTTGACCTTCATATAAATAGCACGTAAAGCTTTTCATTACAAAATTGTCCTTCACACATCTTGTCGCTAAGACATTACACTGTGCATGCGCATTATACGGCATACCACTCTGCGCTCTGACTCAGAGCCATGTGGGGAAAGCATTACGTATGAGAGAGTAGTGTGTCATAGTGTTCCGAGAATACAGTAGGTGTACTATACTGCTTCCGGAAATAGTAGGTGCCATGGTGTTTCGGGAAACATCAGCTTGCATATGTACAGTTAAACTTGAGGTGTCGCAGTTCACTTCGTTCTGTCCATTTCTTTCAAGCCACAATGTTAACATGTTATGTCTATTCATTCGTTTTTTCTTTAATATGATGACCTGATGATCTTTAAGATGGCTGCACTATGACGCCAATATGAGCCTCGTTGTAGGACAGGCTCATATGTTAAGCCGTTGCAACTTGTTTTCCTTAATTTACAACCTCAACGCCACTCATATGCATTTTACAGGCTAGTTTCCGTGTTTGTACAACCTGCCTGAGAGTACTCATATGTATTTTACATGCGACGAAGGAGCATTTTTGGTTCTCTTGTTTTCCATTCTTTTACATATGTATGCGCAAAAAAGAACCAACACCAACATAATTTATTTCCGAACACCATGCGCAAGCAGATACTATTTTGACCACTTTTGGAAAATTTCATTTTTGACCGAAAATCGCCTAAGTCCCCACCCCACCCCACCACAACACTCTACAGCCACTTTGAGCATGCAGTTCTATGACAAAAGTTGCTCAGCTCGCTTAGGTCTTTCATTTGATATATACCAAATTTGACCACTTTTGACATATTTTATTTTTGACACAAAATCGCTTATGTCCCCACCCCACCACAGCACTCTACAGCCACTTTGAGCATGCAATTCTATGACAAAAGTTGCTCAGCTCACTTAGGGCGTTCATTTCGTACCAAATTTGACCACTTTTGAAAAATTTCATTTTTGACCGAAAATCGCCTAAGTCCCCACCCCACCCACTACAGCACTCTACAGCCACTTTGTGCATACAATTCTATGACAAAAGTTGCTCAGCGCACTTAGAGAAAGCAAAGAAAAATTTTATTTTTGACCCAAAGTCCTCACCAAACCCCACCACAGGACTCTACAGCCACTTTGAGCATGCAATTCTATGACAAACGTTGCTCAGCTCGCTTAGGGCTTTCATTTGATACCAAATTTGACCACTTTTGAAAAATTTTATTTTTGACCCAAAGTCCCCACCAAACCCCACCACAGGACTCTACAGCCACTTTGAGCATGCAGTTCTATGACAAAAGTTGCTCAGCTCACTTAGGGCTTTCATTTGGTATATAGCCATGGGGTGAAAAAAACCCACCCCCTTTTTGGGGAAAAAAAACCCACCCGCCTCCTGGGTCACGGGTTGGAGCTAGGAGCTCCAAAACATACCAGCAGAAAGCGCGACTCTTTCTAACCTATATATGTGTGCAGAGATCAGGTCATTTGGTTCACTCTTGCTCATTTTATGACATTTTGAAAATGATACCTACTTTTTGGTCCAACCTTCCAAAAATTTGGCAAAAGTTTGGACCGATGTAACTTTTGACTGGGTTGGGCTAGAAAAGTTTTGCAAATATCTGCAATGATGGCAAGTCTTCCTCTTTGCACACAGCAAAAATTAGACCGATCCGATGCACCGTTAGACTGGCACATTGCCAAACGTGGCGGGGAAAAAACCCACTTTGGGGGGGAAAAACCCACCCAAATTTTTTTTGAAAAATTTTTTACCAGCTCAACTGGGAAACAATTCGGGACTGTAGTACGATATTATCGAGGACGCTGCGTCACCCTATGCTGTCAGATTTAGACAATTTTGAATACTTGGGGAGCTAGAGGCATAAAACCCTAAAAGTGCAATTTCGCTGCTGGATGACCCAGCAGAGGTCTAATTGTGACTTTTAATAGCCAATTGTACGTAAAAAAACCATTCTCTACACGTTAGAATAATAAGTTTTATCAAATTACATCGTTTTTAGCATTTTTCAAAAATTGCCCTATGTTTATGTGTTAAACTTTATGAAACCTGTCCATTTGATGCTGCATTTTCAATGGCACATGAGATCTCAAAAAAAGCTACCTAGGTCGGGTTTTTTGACTCATACTAACTAAAAAAGAGTTGAATTTTACACAGGAAGTGTCAGAATCGCGCTACGACAATTTTTAGGACCTGTGAGGGGTGGGTTTATTTTCCCCCCATTTGGGTTTTCCCCCCATTGGGTTTTTTTCCCCCGCTACTTTTTGCATTATACCGGCCTAACGGTACAACCTAGAGAAGTGCAAATGGGCTTAAAAGAAAGTTCTAAGTACGCCAAGTACGATGGTATATAGAGTTCTCAGCTAGCCCTTATAACAAAAAAGTTCCAGCCAAAATCCGAAAAAGTGGGTTTTTCCCCCCCATGGCTATATACCAAATTTTACCACTTTTGAAAAATTTAATTTTTGACCGAAAATCGCCTAAGACCCCACCCAACCCCACCACAGCACTCTACAGCCACTTTGAGCATGCAATTCTATGACAAAAGTTGCTCAGCTCACTTAGGGCGTTCATTTCGTACCAAATTTGACCACTTTTGAAAAATTTCATTTTTGACCGAAAATCGCCTAAGTCCCCACCCCACCCACTACAGCACTCTACAGCCACTTTGTGCATGCAATTCTATGACAAAAGTTGCTCAGCTCACTTGTCAAAAACCAGAACTGGGTTGAATAGAGCAAAAACCGTATTTGTGGCCGTACATACGTATTCGAAGAATTTGATAATTTGGCAAATTTGTTCGTCCAAATTGATGATTCTGTAAGTTTGATTTTACCACTCCAGCGTAAGAACAAAAAGACGGAACAAATTTGATCTGAAGAAATCGACTTTCGATTTGGATAGGACTTCATCAAACTTTCCAAGATGTTATTCGAATTAGCAAGGAACTGAGCAAACGTTTGGATTAGAGTTCGTAACTGTAGTAGAGGTTATTATAGTAGTTGTTTGTTTCGGGGGGGGGCAAAAGTGGAGCTTGTTGTTGCGAAAGTTCTCGCCTCTCACAGTCCGAAAAATTCAAAACAGCTGGTTTCAAAGGTCCAATGAAAGAAGTTTGAGGTTGCGCCTGTTGGTACTGCTCATAGGACATAAGTTGGAAAGGCTTGCCTGAAGGATCTAGAAGAACATTTGCCTGAGCGCCGCGTTGCTGACCGTTGTCAAGTGAACAGTTATTTTCGTCGCTGTTCCAACTTTGATTCTGATAGTCGCTAAAATAAGTTTTGCGCTTGCGACAGCGCCAAAAATTTGAATTTTCATTTGGATAACGCATAGCACAGGTTGATGCTAAATGGCCTAAATTGCCGCAGCAATAACACGTAACGTTTTTGAGATCGCGCTGAGAGGGTTGGAATTCTAAATGTGAGCTTTGCTGCCGCGCTGAAATAGCTTGAGCTGATGCTACAATAGGGACTTTCGCAGAAGTAGAAGGCTCAGATTCCTGATTTTGAGTTTCCGACTTGCAAGACTTGATGGCCTCCAGTGTAAGTTGTAACTGCGCATTCCTAGATTTCATGTCCAAAATTTGCGCTTCGAGCTGGGTCAGCTTTTCATTCAAATCAGAATCTACAGTGGTAGAGACACTACTGACTTTAGCTTTCGGTTTAAATTCAGTTTTAGAAGTGGAAGGGGAGGTTGACAAATCCGACTCCTGTTCCTCCTCCAACCTTGAAAGCTGGATCACAATTTTGTGCAGTTTCTCCAAAGTTTGTCCCCAACTTTCCAAGTCAATTAAGAGAGGCACACTCAGCTTTTTCAGTTCAGGGCGCAGACCTTTTCGTAGTTGCTCAAAAATATTTATAGCCCTCAAATTATCAGAATCATTTGGAAAAGCTTTTCTAGCCATGATTTCCAGGTCAGCGGCAAAATCCTGCACCTTTTCATTTTCCTTCTGAACACGAACGTAAAAACTCCGAGAATGTTCTGCCGCTGTCCTTATCACAGGTTCGTAAAGAGTCTTCAAACGTTTAACCATTTCTTCGTAGGTTTTTGGAAGCCCAAGAGAAGAAAATCTATGAAGGACAGTTTCCCCAAATTTTGAGAGAAGAAGAGCTCGCTTATTACAATCTGGAATAGAATTCGCTTTGACAATTGCCTCGAAACTAGTGATCCATTCTTCTGGAGTTACCGAAGTTTCTCTACCATTGTAGGGACTCAGACTTTTAAAAAGCGCAAGATACGATTTGATGTTTGCCATGTCTCGATGCTGAGCTCAAGTTGCTATAGGGAATAATTGAGCGTGGAGTCCTTACGTCCTAATAAATTTGCGCGATGGCTGATCAAAGTTGTTTAGACTGATAGGTGCCTAAATTTTTCGCAAGCTTGAGAAACGGTAGAAACGCAAACGGTAGAAAAATTTGAGAAATTAAAGCAAAAATTTCATTCAAGCAACTCATGCAGAAAAAGGAAAAATAAGTTTTGTTGAGAACTCAAAGCAGAAAAGAAAAAAAAGAACCTGAAAAAAATTCACAAATTAAGTCATAATTAAATATAATATAATTAATATACTAAGATATAATTATTAATTAAATAAATGGCTTTTAAAGCAGCCCTGGGAGTTAGCCAGGTAGGTTTTGCTGCTACCGAAATAATTAATTTAATTTATAAATTTACCTAGCCTAAATTTTGGGTGGTGTCGTGTTCACCAAAAAGTGAACCCTTCACCGCTCAACTCAAATACATAGCAAAGCGTCCATACAAACCTATAAATGCCATCGAAAAAAATAAAGATAATTTAAAGTGATGGCCAACCAGACAGAGTCAAACTGTCAAGGTCGCCATTTGTTAATTCCCCGGCTCAGCTGTCTGGACCTGAGCAGGAATTGCGAGGCTAAGCGATTACAGGTTAGCTGACCGTGCTGATGCTACTAGATTACCCAAATCCTACCCAAATCTATATAATTTCTATAATTTACCGATGCAGGAAGATCGTGATAAAGGCATAGGTAACCAACTATAAAGGTTGTGGCGTAACAATAAATTTATTGGCATAAAGGCATAAACGTAGGCGGATCATAAAATGCGGGACCAAAAAAAATACACCTGATTCGTAACACACAAAATTCGACACACTGCCATAGAAATTCACAATAGACTTCCAAAAATCAAACATGCAAATTAGGAGAGACGTCTGCACATATGCAGATTAGAAAATACTTCCTCTTTGGGTTGTTAACTGCAACAACCGGTTTTAA
>JASAND010030784.1:0-14833 GCA_030248195.1 Trissonchulus latispiculum
CTGGCATAAAGATGCGGCGTCCAGGGCTCAATTAGGTTGGGAAATCGAAAACAGAGATCACCCAGGGTCATGATGGTATTGGCCCGGACCTCCACAAACGGTGACTTTTCCAGCAGTGTAAACAGAAGGCGAAGATGCTTCTCACAGAAACTGTTGCTAAAAAAGAGGTAGAAAAGACAAAACAAAAACTATTAAGTACATACGTACAAGTAACAAAAATGCTCCGCACAAAGAGGATAATATGACGTGTCTATCCTATGTCTATCCTTGAAATTCCGCAAAGATAATCAATAGAACAGCCGCTAATTCACGGATCCACAAGGGATACAAAGGAATCAATAAGATATCAGTCCAAAACGTGAATACCCAAAACAACGTTCACCTTTCTTCCGTTACCGGTTTCGAGTGGTTCTCCCACTCTTCATCAGACGGATCCTGTCCCTTCTGCGCCGCAAAATTTCAGGAAATGGGAACGTCGGGGCCAAAGTTATTGATTGGGAGGCTGGGCGGGACCGCAATGTAAGTTGTGAAGCCCCCCGGACTTTTACATCGCGGTCCCGCCCAGCCTCCCAATCAATAACTTTGTCCCCGACCTTCCCATTTCCCGAAATGTTGCGGCGCAGAAGGACCAGGATCCGTCTGATGAAGAGTGGGAGAACCACTCGAAACCGGCAACGGAAGAAAAGGTGAACGTTGTTTTGGGTATTCACGTTTTGGACTGATATCCTTGAAATTCCGTTTGAAGAAGTAAAGACAAAAGTTTCATAGACACGTGACGTATTTGGAACAGCAAGTTTGGGTGGGTGGCTCCATGACAAAAGTTGTTCCGTTCGCTTAGGACTGACACAAATTTGACCACTTTTGAAAAATTCCATTTTTGACCTAAAATCGTCCAATGCCATTGCTTCTGGGTCTATTCTCGTGGGGGTGGGGGTGCCCTCCTCCCATAAACGACATTCCAGAGCCAGAGGGTGCCTCATTTGATACCAAATTTTGTCCTGAAAAATTCACTCAGAAGGCCAAACTGTTGTCAAAAATCTTCCGGATTAGCCGGGAACGAAATTAGTTTGTTTGCCTTTTGACCGCAAAGTTTGCCCGATTTTGTGATAGTTTTTATGTATATATATGCTAGACAAATAGCGCTGTAGAAAAATCCCCGGCCCCCCCCCATATCATTGCCCTCAGACTTTTCGGGGGCCAAGAAAAAGATTCCTAGAATAAGTTAAGTGTATACTAACCTCAGCAACATTAGACGTCCCAAAGCCAAGGCAGCCGTTGTCTGCAACTGTTGACTGTGAAAATTATGCGGCTGCTCACAGATTATGGTTATCAGATGGGCCATCTTTCCCAGTATCTGATTCTCTAAAATTAAGTGAAAAGCACACTTAATCTTTGTAACTGTCTGTAGCCTACAGTCAGTTCCGAATGTAGGCTACAGACTTGGAAATGTAACATTAAAAAACGTCTGTGATGTCAAAGATCTAGGGGTATTTTTACCATCAAATATGAAGCCGCCTGGGCATTGTAGAAGCGTGGCTAAACGAGCCAACCAGGTTTCTTGTCACATTTTCAGGGCTTTTAAAACAAGGAATACAGATTTTCTTATGAAATTGTTTCGTACCTACGTTTTGCCAGTTCTAGAATATGCGTCACCAATTTGGTCACCCTATTTTCAGATTGACAAGATAATAGTAGAAAAAGTCTTGAAATCTTATACAAAAAGAATTCCTAATCTAAGATCAAAGGCATATAATGGGAGATTATGTGAGTTGTGCTGGAAAACCCTGGAACATAGACGTATTGTTGCGGATTTGGTCATGTTATATAAAATAATTTATCAGTGTGTTTACTTGGAGTTTTCGGAATTATTTGAATATGCAAACGATGTTGGAACTCGTGGGCACCCACTAAGTTAAAAATCCCTCCCTCTAAGTCAAACCTCCTTGCTGTAAAAAGTTTTTACACCTTTCGTATCCAGAAAATTTGGAACAGTCTTCCTGTTGACGTCGTATTGTCGCCAACTGTAGCTTGTTTTATTCGCCGTCTGAAAAGCTGTGACTTAAGTAACCATCTGGGGCTGAGGATGTAGTGGCCAGTATAGGCCTTCTCAACCCCTTTTTGACCATACTAACTGTTTATTTTTCTGTCCTAGTATATATATGTATACGTATATGCTTATATTTTGAACAATAAACTTGTAATTGTTGTATCTGAATTTATGCGTGGTCAAATAAACCTATTTGCGTTGCGTTGCACACAAAAAGGTTTAACCTTCATTAATCAAACGCTCAGTAGCAGTAGCTAATAAACATAAGGGGCAACAGATCACAAAAAGACAAAAAGTTGGAGACTAAATAAAGAAAGTAAAAGAAAAAGCGTAGATACTGACAAAAATGGGTAAAATTCTTGGAAGGTATAATGTACAGTAATACCATTTAAAATTTCATGCTCCAACAGTTTGTTGACATATTCCATTTCCGCGTCGTCCGCTGAGGCGCCAGCCAGACCAATATCCTCTTCTTCTGTATTCTAAAACAAACAAACAAACAAAATCTTTAAAGCTCCAATTGGCGAACTCCCTCATTTGAGGAGATCACCATCATAAAACGTCCCCTATAACCCAAAATTTTGCTAAAATTTCACTGATTTTTACCCGAAATTTTCGCTGATTCGCTTCGACAGAATTGTTACGAAATTTTCGCTAATTCAGCATGAAAATTCGTAAAATTAGTCATTTTTAACGATTCTTGGCAATTGTCAGTCAAAAAACATTTTTAAAACTTCCATTCAGCCCCCCCCCTTCGGTGGGGAGCATGAAGCCCATCCCCTCCATAGAAAAAGTTTGAAAAATATAGCCAGAAAATTTACGTCAAAATTTTTTAAAAATTCTGTCCTGTAAACCAGCGATGGAACCGGGTCACCGGGTCAGTTCGGGTCATTTTTTGGACCGGGTCACCGGGTCAAGAGCTTGGACCCGGTCTTGACCCGGATTTCTGAATTTACCTCAAATTTTAGAAAATTTTGGCTTACCAAACTAAAATTTTAGGTTAAATTTTTGTTCGATATACAATATTAATTTGCTTTTTTCTACATATTAGTCTTGAACACTTTCGCAGCTTGAGGTTATTTGAATCTGTCAGTATCTGGCAAATTTTTGTTTGGCTTTTTAGTTTTAGCTTTATAAGTTCCATGATTATTGCATAACTCTATTTAGTACAATATGGTTTGCAGTTTATTTTCGCAATCAAGGTATACGTTGAAGGTAAATGAACAATTTAATTTAATTTAACTAGTACGTAATGAAAACCAAATTTTTAAAGTACTCCTTGTACTATGACTACTATGTACTACTTGTACTATGTACTATGACAAGTACTCATATTAGACCCTGCAAAATTTCTCAGACGGATAAATTATTGATTTTGCAACTAATTTCTGCATAAATTTAGAAAATGCTTTAGAAAATGTTACAGCTATACTATTAAACGCATTTCAAGAAAACCTAGAGCAAACATACGTATGTATATCATAGTTATTCTTTTCAAAATGGTTATGGAACATGGACGCCAAAAATGTAGCGTTCTTAGGCAAAATCGAAAATTTTTTGCAACGTTTGGAATTTTCTGGAAAACCGGGTCACCGGGTCAAGCCTAAGTGACCCGGTTCCATCACTGCTGTAAACCTGCCCCCCCCCTCCACCCGACCGACTGTTACATACCTTTCCAACACTTGCAGAGGAAGCATTCAGGAGACTGCGTCGCTTTTTCCCACCTCCCTTAGCCTTACGACTTTCCTCCTCCGCAGCTTCGCGTTTGGCCGTCTGCTGTTTCAGCTCACCCACCTGAAAAAATACAACAGAGGAAAAATAGAGACAAACAAAAACAGCTAATTTGCATGAACGGGTTGCCGCTGTCATTTTGCCTCTTACTGAGGGGAGGGAGATATCTCAATTTGCTTACGGATATTTAAACTAGTAGGCCCTGTTGCATACAACTTTTTATCTATTCAACGACAGCTATCAAATGATACCCCCTACCCTGGGTTTATTTAAGTGGGGGGGAGAGTGGGGGGGGAACGCTTTTAAGGTTCTCAGTAAAAAGCAAAAACGTTAAAGCTGTGTGAAAGAAACTTTAAAAATTCCGCCAATCATTAATCGTCAACCGAAAGTACAGAACAAAGAAGCTTGAAAAGTTCCCAGTTCTTCCTTTTTCTCTATTTTGACAGAAATCCAACATCCAGTACCCATGGCTGCAATAGTTTTAGTTGCTGTCCTGTATATAGCATATAGCACTCTACTGCAGCGCAACCAAATGCAAACTTTACTGCCAGTGAAGGAAACTCATAAAACACAATTTGCAATGCTCTTCCGAACTTGTATACTAAATTTCGGACGATTGCAACTTACCTGTAGCTAGTTATAGGCCGTGCTGTACTTCAGCAGCACTCTACTGCAGCGCAACCAGATGCAAACTTTACTGTCGGTGAAGGAAACTCATACAGCACGATTTGCAATGCTCTACCCCACTTGTGTGCAAAATTTCGGACGATTGCAACTTACCTGTAACTAGTTATAGGCCGTGCTGTACTTCAGCAGTACTCTACTGCAGCGCAACCAGATGCAAACTTTACTGTCGGTGAAGGAAACTCATACGACACGATTTGCAATGCTCTACCGCACTTGTGTGCAAAATTTCAGACGATTGCAACTTACCTGTAGCTAGTTACAGGCCGTGCTGTACTTCAGCAGCACTCTACTGCAGAGCAATTACCGTATTATGCCAAACAGTGGCCCACCCAATAAAACGCCCATGGGCGTTTTTTCGGGGGGTGGGCGCTTTTTTTGATTTCTCAGTGCTCACTTTCATGACTTAGAAAACTAAAAGTTTGTGAATAAAGTGGTCACTGTTTAAGACATTGTAAGGCTTATAATCAATCTTCGGTTCTTTGGATAGACGTATTATGAGCAACTGACACGTGCCGACCAGCTTGTCCGTAGAAATTTATCGAATTTATCGAAAATTGGCAAGGCTGTAATTATAAGACGGTTTCCAAAATATATATAGCCCATGGGCGTTTTTTCGGGGGGTGGGCGCTTTTTTGGATTACAAAAATCAAATCCGAAATTGCCGATTCCGAAAAAACGCCCATGGGCCACTGTTTGGCATAATACGGTAGGCGCAAACTTCACTGCCAAAAAAGGAGACTTGTATGGCATGATTTCCAATGCTATTATTCTGCACCTGCCTACAGAATTTCAGAAGATTGCAAGTTTTCTGTAGTTAGTTATAGGCCGTGCTGTACTTCTGCAGCACTCCACTGCAGCGCAACCACATAGTAACATCGTAATAAGTATACGAAACGTATCTATAATATGTAGTTTGTCATGTCCTAAACTATCTGTATGCCGAATTTCAAATACCAGTGACGAATGAATAACTTGTTATCGAAGGTGCTGTATTTGGGGCAGCACATACAGCACGGTGGAAGCTAGAGAGTGCACCAACTAACATAGCTACAGTTCCCCCTTACTACAGACATAATTTTCACCAAGTTTCATATGTTTAGCCGTTTACAGTAAGTCTACAGACAGCGTGCTACGGTTGCTGCATAATAGTACAGCACGATAGCAGCACCGCACAGAGCTGCGACTATGCTCATCGTGTTCAGCGACCCCGATAACCCTTATATGCGTTCCACTATATAGCCCAAAACAGCATATTTAGGCCTACTTGTGACTATTTTCTGTGGAGTTGGGACTTAGAAATTTTCCGAAAATGGCTATTTGGCCGGACCAACTTTGGGCCGGCCGCTAGAACGATTCTGGCCAGACATCAAAACTCGCCCTCGTTAGGACATATAAACCCTTCCGTAGATCTTTATGCAACAAACCACGTCTCTCTAGCGTCTTACCTGAGTCCTGCAGCTTTGACAAAAAATTGGCCATTTTTGGCCATTTTAGCGCCAAGTCCACTTTTGGCCGGCCGTACAGATGGCAGGCCGGGCCGGGCTGCGAAAAAATATCAAAAAGGTTCACTTTCGGGGTATATACGTTCAGAAAAACCAAACTTCACCTGCTGAAAATGCCCAGATCGTTCTAACACTACGACAGAAAATTGCATTTTTCCAAGCGTGACTTACACGGAAAAAAAACAAACGGACCTAACTTGCCCGGAAGCGAAAATTTTCAAAGTTGGAAATTTTGACCAAAACTTTTTTGAGACTTGTAGTACTCGTCGTGTAGATTCCAACGATACCAAAATTGTCCAGTTTGGTAGAGTATTTAGCTGGCACGGAGCTCGAACGGGTCTCCAAGGGCCGCACTGAGCCTTTTACACCCATATTATAGGGGAGCGCTCTCGCGCTCCCCTATAATAATGTGTTCTTACGTTATTTTCATCAGTAAGTTGGAATTTTTCTCTGATTCATGTTTGTTGTTTAAGTGTTTTGTCTAAGCTGCGTAAGAACATCTTCTTTGAATGTCCTCTATTCCAAGGCCGCACCCAGGGTGGGGGGGGTTCAAGGGGTCTAGACCCCCCCTTTTGGGATGGCAAAATGGAAAATTTTTGCTATTTTTAGGGCAAAAACAGCTATTTTTAAAAAATTTTCGCGCCTTCGGCGCGATAATTTAATTTCTGCAAGAAATTAACGTCCAATGTACTGTTTTTGGGCAAAAATGCAAAAATTTTTCAACGTAGCATATTACCTTGGAGCCCCCCCTTTCAAAATCCTGGGTGCGGGCCTGCTCTATTCAGACAAGTTTCAAATAGATCTTTATAGTTATTTCCGAGATCCAGACATTTTGCTGAAAATTTTGTGGTTTCCTCATGCAAAAAACTCCACAAATACTAATTTTGTGACTATTTTCTGTAAAAAGACCTCTCCGGTATATCGTCCATCGCCCGAAATAATCCCTAAAAAATACCCTGATTAAAAAGACCAACCTAGACCCAAAAACCACAAAATATTATGCCATTTACATTTATCTATATTTTTTAGTATTTCTCTACATATTGCATTCATGTACGTACCACAGCCACCTCCAAATGAATATAGAGCCGCAGTGCCACATGTGCCACTGTAGCCAAAAGTCGCGACAGAAGGATAGCTTTGGACTCGGTGAGACACAGTTTTGCCAGAGGCTGTAGCAAGCTGACAGCCAGTTCCTCTGGGTGTTCACTGCGAAGAAAAATAATGTTGATCACTCGCTCCATTAGGGCAGTCCAGACCGTAACACCGTCCACGGACACATCTAAGACAGAACAGCAAAAAAACCCCAAAGTGGTTTTTTCCGGACAAAAATATCACCCCCATCCCCTTAAAAAAGCAAAAATCCATGAAAACAAACAAGAGGATAATGTATTAGTTCAGAAGGTAGTACTGGACTGGACATTATTAATAAAAAGAACGCAAACTAAAAGAAGCTGCAACCTACAGGACATAAGCATCTGAATCAACTGATGAAACATAGGGCTGTCATTGGACATTCGTTCAGACAGAGATGTGTCCTAAAACAGTTAGCTACAGTAATACAAAAGAGTATGATAAACGGTACACTCTCTGTTATCAGCTTGCATTAAGAAAATGAGGTAAACACGGGCTAGCAGGCGGATCCACGAAGGATAGAAGCCCTTGGCGAGCCCATTGGCTCTCTTCTGTTTCGGACTAAAGGCTTTGCCTTAGTGACTGCAGGGCAGGCGTTTTTATTTTTTCATTATGTGTTTCAGTTTTTTCATTATGGATATAAATGGAATTCCCAACGTTAAGATGGGCATTGGAGTGTACACGGGGGGCCTAAAGTGGCAGAAAATAAGGAAAAATACGAAAACAACGATTCTAGAAAAGAAAGGAGCCGGAAACTTTCTTTGCACATTTTGACCAGAAAGAAAAAGAATTAAAGTTTGCCCCAAGTTCTGAGATCTTTTTATGCGACTGGTTGCAGCCCAATGAAGCTCAGAATGGAGGGGAAATCTCGGATAAGTGGGTGGGCGAGAGGTACCCCCATTGTCCTACTAATCAAACTTCAGTCTAGTACAATAGATAAGCCACATACCTTTTGTCGTTTACACAACTGTTCCATGGCACGACAAATTGCCAGTGACAATTGCATAGAATTGCACTGTGTAGCACGCACTAGAAGTGTGTCAAAAAATCGCTGCAGTATTGTGGGATCAGCCCTGGAGAAAACAAAACTCGACAAAAATCCTTGGAAATTGACAGTTAAATGTGACATTACAAACAAGTCAAGAAAAAAATAGTTCAACAAAGCCGACACTAAAATGCACAAAATTTTCTCTAAAGCTACCTAACTTTCACATAATATTTTATCATTACTGGTCATTAGCTCAACAGACGAACGTGGCAGACATACAACTGAAAATAAAATCCAGTGCATTTTCAGCAGCAAAACTGTTACTCCCAAGAAAAAACGCACTCTGTCGCCATGGCTAGAACCGAGATAGCCGCTGTAGCTTCGTCAGTGTTGGCACTCTGTACAAACTTGTCCCACAGACTGGTTAGCACTTCCTGTGGTAGTTTGCCCTGACGCACTAGTTCTGTTACCTTGAGAAAAAGAAAAAACTATATACAAAAAGAAAAAAGAAAATAGTATTCCGAAATTCAGAAAAAAAGACAAATCAAAACCCACAACATCAGAGTTTAAGCATCTGAACATCAACTGCAGATGACTTTAGTTGTCAATGAAAACTTCCATCACAAATAGTATTCTAATCCAGTCAAATACCAGGCTAAAACGGCAACCAACAAAAGAAAGCAAACGTACAACTTGTTCCAAAGATGTTCGTTCACGAAGGCTTGTCTTAGTGCAGAGATCCATCAGCTTTTGAGCAATCGTCGGTCCTCCTCTGAAAGATATTATGCAGGCTGTAACACGCAATAATCATAACAGATGACTTGCAACAATAAACACCCTAAGCTCAGCCAGCTCGGCCAGGGCCGGATCCAAGGTTGGGGGCGCCCACCCCCCCCCCCCGGAGTCGTGATTCAAAGGGGCAAGAAAAAATTACGGAGAAAAATAGAAAACGGACAAAGCAGGAAAAATGTCGCGCTTTTGGTGCGAATCTTCTTCTATTTCGCAGCATATTAGTACGTATGTACAGTAGTGTCTTTAAAGAAAAAAACCTAAATTTTCGTAAAACAAAATCCACTTTTGACTAAAAATGAGTAAAATTTTTAAAACTTTTTTCGATTCTTCAAAATGCGAAGAATTAGCGATTTGAAAACCGATTTATTGCTCAAAGTATGGGGGAAGGGGTCCGCCCCCTCCCTCCAGAACCCCTGGTGGTAAAATTTGTTCCATGGGGATCCCCACCTCCGTCACAAAATCCTGGGTCCGCCAATGAACTCTGTACTTAAATTCCCAGCCTACAAAAACACTTTTCTTCACATCCTTCAATCCTGATTTCAACCTTTCACAACAGACTACTGTACAACAGATTACAGTAAAGGTATAATATGTATATACAGTAACATACCCACGCTGATAGGGTATATAGAGGCGACAGAAGGCAGAAGTGGCAGCTTCGGCCACATTACCCTCCTTAGACCAGACCAGGGTAAAGATTTGGCGGACAGCCGTTTCCGCGCCCTCAATTTTGCCCTCAAAACAGATCACCAGAAATTCTACCGCTTCTAGCACATCTGTAGCAACAGAGAAACAAAATACAAAAATGTTATAGAATAAAAAAATGAATAAAAATGTCGTAAGATTGACTGGCTTTTATTCTAGGCAACAATTTCTGGAAAGAGGGAGCGGGGGGATTGTTTCAAAAAAGATGCTTAAAATAGCTATTTTTTGCCAAAACGAAACCATTTTTAATATAAATTTAAGCCTAAAATATCTAGAAAATGCAAAAAAAGCCTAAAAATCCGGCGAAGCCGGAATAAGATTTTGAAAATGTATTCTCAAAGCCATATTTTCCAGGCACTTACGGTCT
Source organism: Trissonchulus latispiculum (assembly GCA_030248195.1). Taxonomy (NCBI): domain Eukaryota; kingdom Metazoa; phylum Nematoda; class Enoplea; order Enoplida; family Ironidae; genus Trissonchulus; species Trissonchulus latispiculum. Next base: position 9,954 of record JASAND010030784.1, read on the forward strand.
CTGGCGGAGAGGCCCGGCCCGGAGTAGAGCGAACAAAATGTTATAAAAAATGTCATAGAAAATTTTAATGAATGAATGAATGGATGAACCAAACTAACCGGTAGTAGTTTTAGAATGGAGCAACTGACAGGTGGTTTCCATGGCCTTCTGAAATTCCTCGCACACGGAAACACATTGCTGAAAAAACAAGACGATCAAAGAACGGCATAAAATCCATCAATATAATTAATAGTAAAAAAAATGAAACACAACCCTTCCTAAACTTAGACTGGGTCCACTTTGGTGGGGGGGGGGCGCCCCCGCCTTTTTGCCCCCCCACTCGGCCCCACCCCCACTTTTTTGGGCTTCCCCCCTCCCCCGCACTCACTATAAGGTGCCCAGAAAATGCCAAATTTTAAGGATTTTTGGTCAAAATTTCCGGAATTGTTTGGTCAAAAATCGTCAATTTTGTTACTCTAACTCAATGTTTGAGCACTTGAGCACTTATTAGCAAAGTTATAGCAGTATATTTAGAAAACAGGCTATTGTTTACTGTATTTTTGGCATTTTTAGACCATTTTACCCCTCCCCCCCAACTTTTGGATCTCCCTCCACTCTCTGCACCCCAACTTTTTATCGCCTAAGGTAAACCCAGTTACAAAAAATATCTCCAAGATAACTTTCAGAACCTTTCCCGTCAGTCGTCGCCTACCTCCCAACTTAGCTCAGATGCTTTTTTCGGGGGGGGGGGCAGAAGTCGAAAATGAATAAAAGAAAAAGATCACGTTTTCAATATTCCAGTACTCTGCTCGTTCCTGTTCATTGGATGCTATGTTATGGGCATTGAAATTCGGAAAATATATGATAAATTTTCGTGATTGCTAGCCTTCACACAAAATGCTCTCGTCAAAAATTTCAAGAAAAATAAAGCCCAGACTATAGCTTACGTACAACAGCAGTCCTAAACAGTTGCTTAACCACTCAGGGCAAAAAGACAAGCACTGAGCAAAAATATTACTATTTATTTTAATATTTTATGTTCAATAGTATTATATCAAGAAAATGAGGTAAACGCGGGTTAGCATAGTATTATAGTCAATAGTATTATATTACTCTCAAGTAGTCCAAAGCTCTACGCCGCTGTGCCAGATCCTCCTTATCAGCCTCCAATCGCTGAAGGTGCGGCGGTCGTGCTGCTGCTGCCTCCGGTTGCTGCGCGGAGGCGCTTTCATTCTCCGCTCCACCATCGGCTGAGCCTAGAAACAAAATTAGGGGGGGGGATTGAGTGGGAAAACCACGTTCCAAACAATATATGAGTAAGCAAAATTTTTGAGTCGTAAAAAATTATGTGCACAGAAGCTGTTAGTTTTTGTTCACTCCAGGTGCTTATGTCACCTAAAAAACTTCTAAAAAGAAATGAGGTAACTTGAATCCCGCCTTTTTAACTCCTCGCTGCATGAAAAGGCCCCAACTGAGTGACTGCACAGATTTAAATAATTTCATTTATTTCCATTTAAGAACAATCAATTAATCTATTCAAGTTAGGAGTATCACCTTTCTCAGTATCAGGAGTGGGCTCCGTAGCACTAGTCCCGCCTTCCTGTTGTGAGGAATTTTCAGCGTCACCACCCGTTTCCATGGCGGTCCGCTCTGCTTCCGCCGCCTCCGTTTCCTGTGACAGAATCTGTTCCGACTTTTCGGCAATGGCCGCAGCCGCATGCTCAAACTCGGCCCTCAGTTGGGACATAGAGTACTGAAACAAACAGCAGTTGCTGTACAAAACGCACGCATGGAGGTAAATGAATAATATCAACCAGGCAGAAGCTCCATCGATTAGTTTTCTCTGGGCTAGAGTGCTCACAGTGCCCATTGGCTCTTTCCTGTTTCGGACAGTAAGGCTTTGCTTTAGTGACTGCTGGCAGGCATTTTTCATTATTTCTTTATGACTAAGGCCTTGTATTCCGTTGAATTTCCCAATGGACCATGAATTTCCCAATTGACCATTTCACGTATATACAGTATATATACGTATACAGTATATTTTGCAAAAAACCTCCCCCCCCCCGGGAATATATACAGTATATACATATTATATATGTAGAAACAGATGTGTTGATATCAGGAATTTAAATATTCACAGCTTAACTAAACTGGAAGTAAGTGGGAAGGCCGAAAACCACATTACGCACCAGAACGAACCCAGAAAAGTGTTTTCTTCTCCACCCTTTCTACATAGCTCCTTGCTCTCCAGAAAACTATCCTTTCATAAAACAGGGGGATAATTATAGTCAGACCAACGAAATATTGAGCAGAAGCATCTAAAACGTCTAAAATCACCTCCCCCCCCCCCCCTCGCCCAGTTCAATTCAACACAATCCTTTACCTTGGCCAGAAACGGATCCCGCCCAATGGTATAGATGACCAGTTTTGCCAGAAACTGGACCGCCTGCCGCCTGACAGTGGGCGTTTTGTCCAGCAGGCGGCCACGCATTCGGGGCAACAGTTGTGACAGGCGGGCCAGGGGAATGCGTTCCGTTTCCAACAGGCGCATCCATAGGGCCACACAGCGCGAGCGAAACCCAGGCATTGACATCGTGCAGGTGATCCTGAGGAAAAAAGGTGAAACAGAAAGGAAAAAATATGGGAAAAAAAGGAAAAATGGGAAACAATTTGAACAAGTCAAAGATCAGAATTTTCACAACTCAGGGAGAGCATCAAAATTATTAGCGTATCCAGTTTTAATTAAGTTAAAATTAAACAAGGGCTAAAAAAAGATTCCTTCACTTTTCAAAAAACTTTTCCACACTAGAAATTTGTTGACGACTGCATATTATGTACTAATTCATTGTGTTTATATCTGGTCATTAAAGTTTGTCTGCACAGAAATGATTGAGTTAGAGTCAACATTAGTTAAGTTCAGGTCGAGAAACCACCAACCAACCTCAAGCCGATCCAAAAATAGTTTCTGGTATCCTTCTGTTTTTGATCCAGATCTTCACCGCCCAGCAACTGAACCACCAGTTCACCCAGCACTGATAGGACAGCATTGCGCAGAGTGTAGGACTAGAAATAGAAATGTAGTGGACCACCAGAATACACAAAAAAGAAGAATATGAAATAAAAAATATGGTCGATCCGTATGTCAAAAACTGTAAAAAGGTAAAAACTACAAAACCAGAGCGGATCAACGGGGCAAGTCCCTCTCTTCCCTCCTCGCTCTTTGCGATTCGAAGGTAGAAAAACACTAAAGGATAAAATAGGAAAAGGCAAAAAAAAACAAGAAATCTTCAAATGATTGGTAATTTAAGACATTTGAAGAACGACTTCATTGCAAAAACAAAAATTTTTCAACTTTGGTGCTCCGCCCCTCCCCCAAACCTTCAGTAGAAAAAATTTTCTCGAGGATCGGCGTATCCCCGTCAAGAAGTCTTCCTGAGTCCGCCAAAACTACACGACATGACGTACTATGTTACTTGTTAATTTCTTCAATTAATGCTAATTAAAAATTGTTTCGCTATGCCCGGCCCGTAGGCAATGCGGAGAGGGAGGGGAAGCCAGTCTCGGCAGGTTTAATACTTAGCGGATGCAGCAGCAGCCAGACATTAGTAACATCCTAGATTGATAGATTCAACCCTATTTTTTAATTCTCATTTCACAATCCAGTAGCGGGGTGACTGCACTTCGACCGCACCCATGACAGCCTGGGGAAGCTCTGCAGCAATCCCGGACAGAAACGCAGCATACCAGGACTTGGCCGATCCGCCTTCGCGGCTCAGCTCTTCCGATTCGATACGGCCCAGCTCTCTGCAACAGGATGCAAAATACCAAACATCACAGAACAACATTCTTACGGGATGGGGAAAACACGGAAGGGGGGAAGGAAAAATTCGGGGAAAAAAAGGAAAAAGGAGATAAGAGAAAAGCAAATCAACTCCAGCAAAGCCCATTTGTAACAGGCACTACATACGTGTATGTACGTATCTTTGCCCTAGGATAGTTATAAAACATTTTATCACAATGTTAGCCACAAACTTTAGGACACAAAAGTAATCAGAACTATATACAAATGGATGACTAACCCCAGAACTTCATAGAGTATGCTCTGTGAGCCGTGGACTCGTGACAGTGTGCCACCAGTCTAACGAACAGATCTACCAGATGCTCAGACTGCTGCAACAAATGTACCACTTTCTTCCGCAGCCGCTAAAATTGCAAACAAAACATTTCTGAAATTTTTTCCTACAATGGGGGGGGGTGGGTCTTTCAGGGGCGTACCCAGGATATTGAAAAGGTCCAGCCCGACAAAAGGGATGTCCGACCCCAAACTTTTTGCAAAAATGGCCACAATTTGGACCTAAAAATAGTTAAAAAAACTAGAAAGTTCTGAAAAAAGGGGTGTCCACACACTTGACCCCCCTTTGATACGCCCCTGGGTCTTCCCCTGACAGGTGGGTGTCCCCGCCGATCTCCAAGAAAGTAACCTGAATATTGACTTTTGGCGATAACGCTTTTTTCCGGCTTCGCTGGTTTTTTAGGTTTTTTTTAGCGTTTTTTAGCAATCTCAAGCCCAGCAACCGAAACAGCTGCTTTTAAATACTTATCATCAAGAAAAGCTACGACCCGTAGAATTTTTCCTTCCAGGCGTTTTGACTTATGACAAAAAGCCAATATCGTTTTTAAATTTACTTAAATTTGAACCATTTCTATAGTTTGTAACACTAACTGTCTTTAACCCAGAATTCATAGCTAGGACTGGTGTTGGACTGGGCTTACTTCTAGGACAAAATTTGGCGGGGGGGCGATATGGGGAAATGACGAAGCCCCCCCCATCGATTGGGGGTCAATTGGTACTGGGTAATATTTTTTGACAAATTTTTAGGTTTTTTTGCGTAAAAATGCTA
>JASAND010030786.1:0-12023 GCA_030248195.1 Trissonchulus latispiculum
TCTAGTGGCATAAAATGCTATATATAATACCAAGAGTACATAATCATAAGAGTATACCACTAGGCAATCTCTATGTTATCAGAGTTAAAACTATGCTTTGCACGCTAACGGTTCACTCTCGCAAATCAGACACTAGTAACATTCCCCCCGCAAATCCAGTACCTAGTCGTAACGGGGTACGCCCACTCGCTCTACGTTTATGAGCGTAAGCTCAAAAAACACAAGCAGTGTGCGCGCGAATTTTGTGCCTGCTTTGAGCTTTAGAAACGACAAACATAGCGCACAAAATTTTTGAAGTGAAGGTCTAATTTGCGGGGGGGGGGGGGGGGGGTTTGTTAGCGAGCAGAGCATAGTTTTTGCCTCTGATAACATAGAGCTTGCCTAGTGGCATACTCTTATTTTTATGTATATACTCTTGATAATACGTATCGTTTGCAAGTACGTATCATAGGGGTCGCGGCAGCGACCCCTATAATATGTGTGAAAAGTGGCTGGAGACAGTGTAAATAAGTTGCAGCAGAAGCTGCGCAAAATCCTGCGCAGATCCTGCGCAGACTTCATGCGCAAATTGTAGAGCACATCGAGTTTAGTATGTCTGTGAAGTTTCAGCCCCGTATCACTTACCGTTAAAAAGTTGCGCCCCGGACCGGTTATGGCGGCGATGTTTTTTTTCCGGTTTCTCCTATTTGATGGTTGTATTGTACATAATGTTCGCCGCTTTCACGTGATCTGCAGCGGTGGACCAACCTAAAGGGCTATAGGGTCTAGTAGTACCCTCTCAAGAGTTCAAGAATCACAAGTTTTTTTGCGCCGCAGCTGCCCCACAGCGCCGCAGTGGCGCCGCAAATTCGGCTCATAGCGAAAAGTGACCATTTTTGTGGTCGTCGCTCAGGTCGAACGTTACGAGCTGGAGCTGATTTTTAAGTATTCAGAAATTACATATATTGAACTAACTAACGGTCCAGGTTGCGTTTCTCTATCACTTCCATAGCGACCACAGTGGCCCGTCAAAAATTACGAAAATTCGAAAAATGAAAAATCGAAATTTCTCGCTATCTTTTCAACTTTGAAAGCTCACATCTTCCATACAATGGTTTTCTGGAACGGAGAATCGATTCCCGCAGTCAGTTTTACCGTCAGACCCACCCATCTTGCTGGGCTGGTTCTACTTTGCCGTCGGGAGGGTCAAGTCGGAAACCGCTTCCTGGAGGTCCATAGTAGGCTCTACCTGGCCTCTCAAAACTTTGTCTATAGGGGTTTTCTGGTGTGCCCAGCTCATTCCCGGTATCCGTTTTGCCGTCCGACGTACCTATTTTGCTGGGCTGGTTCCACTTTGCCGTTTGAAGGGTCAGTCGGGTGGGGGGTCAAGTGGTCGAAAATAAAAGTTTTCAAAAGTGGTTAAATTTGGTATCAAATGAAAGCCCTAAGCGAGCTGAGCAACTTTTGTCATAGAACCGCATGCTCAAATTGGCTGTAGAGTGCTGTGGTGGGGTGGGGTGGGGACTTAGGCGATTTTCGGTCAAAAATGAAAGTTTTCAAAAGTGTTCAAATTTGGTACCAAATGAAAGCCCTAAGCGAGCTGAGCAACTTTTGTCATAGAACTGCATGCTCAAAGTGGCTGTAGAGTGCTGTGGTGGGGTGGGGTGGGGACTTAGGCGATTTTCGGTCAAAAATGAAAGTTTTCAAAAGTGGTCAAATTTGGTACCAAATGAAAGCCCTAAGCGAGCTGAGCAACTTTTGTCATAGAAGTGCGTTCCTAAAGTGGCTGTAGAGTGCTGTGGTGTGGAGGGGTGGGGGACTTAGACGATTTTGGGTCACAAATGAAAATTTTTAAAAGTGGTGAACTTTGGCATCAAATGAAAGCCCTAAGTGAGCTGAGCAACTTTTGTCATAGAACTGCATACCCAAAGTGGCTGTAGAGTGCTGTGGTGGGGTGGGGTGGGGACATAGACGATTTTGGGTCCAAAATAAAATTTTTCAAAAATGGTCAAATTTGGTATCAAATGAAAGCCCTAAGTGAGCTGAGCAACTTTTGTCATAGAACTGCGTCTTTATTTTCTCAATTTTAAGGATAGACACAGGCCATCACACACATATTATCCTCCTTTGTGCGGAGCATTTTTGTTACTTGTACATATATATACAAGAATAAAAATGCTCCGGTGGAACATGAAAAATGCAATATGGGTGACATTAGGTTGTAAATGGACAGAGGACTAGGTTTTAAAACGTTAATATGGGAGGCGCAGGTTGTAAATGCCAGGAGGACTAGGTTAAAAGCGCACTAATATGGACCAGCTTCGCTGAACAACCCATATTCGCGAAAACTGCCCAGAGTTTCTACCGGCTGCTGCTTGCTGTTGCTATCGGCAGTTCTTCAGAAAATTGTACGATTTGTCAGCATGACCTTGCAAGTCATGAGGGTGCGCGGAGCGCCCCTCATAATATGAGCTATAAAGGCACTTTGCGGATTAGGGAAACTGTTAATTAGCCATAACTAATTAACGGTAGGGAGTTGAGAGCTAAAGTTTACATTTTTGAAATCTCCAGGCCAAGAGCTTTCGAATGATACCAAACTTGTCCGGAAAAAATGAACTTTGAAAAAATCGACTTTTTGATACAAGTTTAGAAGTGGGGGTTTTTTTTCTCTCTATCGACCACTTTTATAGGGCGATTTTTGCGCACTCCGATTTTTCAAACGGCCCATAGGAAAAATTTTTCTATACTAATTTTTGATTATCTAGGTTATGGTCCAGGTCAAGTTCATGTTTGATTTCCGAATTTCGCTCTGGGTCGATTTTTACAGATGGTCAAAAATGGAAAAATCGACGTTTGGACTTTTTCGAGGTCCCAACACAGAAAATTGTCAAAAAGTCGTCTAAAATAGCATTTTTTGGCCATTTGGTGGTGCGCATATATAGTAAATCGGGGTCGCTGAAAACGATGAGCATACTGCCGAAACCGCCCAAAGTGACCACTGGTCAGCATGGCCCCGTGGCACCTCGCCCAGGGTCAAAGTTAGGGTCAAAGTATGGAAAAGTCACTAAAACAGCGTTTTTCGGGATTTTGGTTGGGGGCATATATAGTAAATCGACTACGCTCGTTTCAATGAGGATATTTTCAGAACCGACGGAAGTGACCACTGGTCACTATGGTTTAGGTGGCCTATTGACCAGTGGTCAAACGCCCTAAAACAGCGTTTTTCTGGATTTTGGTTGGGGGCATATATAGTAAATCGTCTACGCTCGTTTCAATGAGCATATTTTCGGAACCTACGGAAGTGACCACTGGTCAATATGGTCTAGGTGGTCTATTGACCAGTGGTCAAACCCCTAAAAGAGCGTTTTTCGGGATTTTGGTTGGGGCATATATAGTAAATCGTCTACGCTCGTTTCAATGAGCATATTTTCAGAACCGACGGAAGTGACCACTGGTCACTATGGTCTAGGTGGCCTATTGACCAGTGGTCAAACCCCCTAAAACAGCGTTTTTCCAGGTTTTGGTTGGGGGCATATATAGTAAATCGACTACGCTCGTTTCAATGAGCATATTTTCAGACCCGACGGAAGTGACCACTGGTCACTATGGCCTAGGTGGCCTATTGACCAGTGGTCACCCCCTAAAACAGCGTTTTTCGGGATTTTGGTTGGGGGCATATATAGTAAATCGTCTACGCTAGTTTCAATGAGCATATTTTCAGACCCGACGGAAGTGACCACTGGTCATTATGGTCTAGGTGGCCTATTGACCGGTGGTCAAACCCCATAAAACAGCGTTTTTCGGGGTTTCTGTTGGGGGCATATATAGTAAATCGACTACGCTCGTTTCAATGAGCATATTTTCAGAACCGACGGAAGTGACCACTGGTCACTATGGTCTAGGTGGCCTATTCACCAGTGGTCAAACCCCATAAAACAGCGTTTTTCGGGGTTTCGATTGGGGGCATATATAGTAAATCGACTACGCTCGTTTCAATGAGCATATTTTCAGAACCGACGGAAGTGACCACTGGTCACTATGGCCTAGGTGGCCTATTGACCGGTGGTCAAACCCCATAAAACAGCGTTTTTCGGGATTTTGGTTGGGGGCATATACGTATAGTAAACCGTCTACGCTCGTTTTAATGAGCATATTTTCAGAACCGACGGAAGTGACCACTGGTCACCATGGTCTAGGTGGCCTATTGACCTCACCAGTGGTCAAACCCCCTAAAACAGCGTTTTTCGGGGTTTTGGTTGGGGCCATATATAGTAAATTGTCTACGCTCGTTTCAATGAGCATATTTTCAGAACCGACGGAAGTGACCACTGGTCACTATGGTCTAGGTGGCCTATTGACCAGTGGTCAAACCCCCGAAGACAGTGGTCATTGTTTGGAATAGAGAATCTTCTGGGAGTAATAAATTGCAGACTACTTCTGCCTAAGAGCAGCGCTCCCAAAAATTGGAAGAAGGACAAGTAGGAAAAATGCTCCTTGCAGTCGCATGTAAAATGCAATATGAGCTATGATGGTCAACATTTAAATATGTCAAGGACAAGATTTAAAACGTCTAATATGAGCCAGTATCTAAATCGGTAAAGGACAAGCTGTAACTGGCTAATATGAGCCGCCACGTTTCTCTTGGGCTCATATTGACGCGAGGATACTAAGTTGAGTTAACTATTTTTCACTTCAAATTCGCATGTACACGTAATTGTCATGACATATATACGTCTGGTCTTGATACAATAAGTAAAGTCAAGTGGGTAAGCACACATCAAAGTTTTACACATCAGCTGTGTATTTTATTGTATAAGTGCTGTGTACAGTAAGCCGGTACTGAAGACTTGAAGAATACCGGTTTACTGGAGCTTTATGCATTTGTATCTAGTTTGCAGTGTGTGTCTATGATTTAGAAAACTGGTATATACCAAATGTATATGCCGCTTAATTCAACTTTAAAGGCTGGCTTTTTCCTACAGGGGGGTTGGGGGCCAGCCGGAACTCGGTTCCCCCCCCAGGGTTCGGTCCCCCCCCCCAGAATCGCCCCCCCCAGGTTCGGGCCCTCCCCCCCGGGACTTCCAAAACCCGAGAAAAAGGGGGTTTTTGGGGTTTGATTGAAAAATTTTTTCGGCGTTTCGCTACGTTTTTTTCTTAGCATTTTTTAGCTATTTTAAGCTTAAATTTAAGATATAAAACAGTTAATTTTTTAGCTTAGCAGCAAAAAATAGCTATTTTTAGGCATTTTTTGAAAAATTTTTCTTCCCCCCCAAAAGCGGGGCCCCCCCCCCCCAGCGTATTTTTTAGAAAAAAAAAAGAGAGGGGGGAGATTAGATTCTGCTTAAAGTGTTCACATATATACCTTAAATACGGTGTTTGAGCTAGTGAAATTAGATTCAGACAGGATACCTGTAACCAAACATTATGTGAAGCTAATGACATTACGCAAGACGGTGAGGATTTTTTCAGACTTGGGATTGTGAATACAAGTAAAGAGTCTGTAGGCAAGATGGTAAGAGGTCGTCGTGATGTCAAGCCGTTGAAACCACGGCAGCGAGCGTCAATATGAACCCAAGAGAAACGTGGCGGCTCATATTAGCCAGTTACAGCTTGTCCTTTACCGATTTAGATGCTGGCTCATATTAGACGTTTTAAATCTTGTCCTTGACATATTTAAATGTTGACCATCATAGCTCATATTGCATTTTACATGCGACTGCAAGGAGCATTTTTCCTACTTGTATATGTATATAGTCGTTCTTATTATTCAACTTAATAATAATAGTAATACATAATAACAGCGCCGCTGATGTATAAAAAAAGTGGGTGAAGTAGAAGGTGGGTAGGAGCGGGGTGATACAAATGCGGGTAGCGAGCCGCGGGCGGAAGCAGCCCCCCAGCTAAACGAATGTAAAAGTAGCAAGCGCCGCGACAACAGCCGCATCAAGAATGTGCATGCTGAGGCGCGGAGGAGTATTGTTGTTGTCTTTTTTGTGGGGGGAGAAAAAAAAACGCAAAGCGGGGGAAAAAAATTTGTAAAACTTCGGCGGAGGGGGGGAAAGGGGAGGCGGCGCGACACCAAATGGCGGGTGCGGAGTCCTCCGTAGTCTCGGGGGGGGGGGGGGGAGGGGGGATGGGGTGGGGGCCTGACGAAAAAGGTGTCTCTAGTAAATATTAAATAGGTTTATTTAATTGGGGGGGGGTGAAGAGAAAAAAAAAACAAGATGAAAAAGATAAATGGGAGGAGAGTCTAGAGGGGAAAAACGCGCAGTTAAAAGGGGGGGAATTAAATTTTAAATTTTTTTATTGAGGGGGTGGAAAGAAAAAAAAAGGCGTTGGAATTTTAGAAAAAGAAAGAAAACGGGGGAAAAAAGGGGAGGAAAAGGAATTGTTTGTGTGTTGTGGGGGGTGTTTTTGTGTGGGGGTTTTGCTGCGTAAAGTATAGCATCAAGTGGCAGGGTATTTTTTACCGGGTGAGGGGCGGGCCGCCCGCCCTCCCCCCGGATTTTTTGGGGGCCCAAATTTTTGCCAAAACTAGGCAAATTTTCAAGAATTAAACCGAAGAGTTTTTTGTAAAACTGAATATTTTAGCTTAAATCCTGGTATTTTTGAGAGATTTTTGCTTTTCTACGTGTAAAATATGCCAAAATACCTATTTTTAGCTCATTTTTACAAAACCTCTTCCCCTAAAAATACCCTGTACAGGAAGTGTCAGAATTGCACTACGACAATTTCTAAGACCTGTAAGGGGTGGGTTTATTTCCCGTTGCGTTTGCGTTTTTGGCGTTTTAAGACCACTTTGGATCCCCCCACTTTTGGGTTCCCACAATTGGAGGGGGCACTTCCCCTAATTTTCTCTCCTCGCCCCTAATTTTTTCGCCTAGAAAAAGCCCAGCACTAGCGATGATTCTTCCAAATTCCTGACGATAATGACATATATATATATATATTTATAATTCTTATTTTTTCAAAAGTGGACGGACGGTGGACAAAAAGACGGCGCAGTGCGTAGTCCGGGTACAACGGACTAAAAAGGCTGCGCAGTGCGTAGTCCGCTTACTACGGACTAATAAGACTGCGCAGTGCTTAGTCCGCGTACTACGTACTAAAAGACTGCGCAGTGCATAGTCCGCTTACTACGGACTAAAAATACTGCGCAGTGCGTAGTCCGCTTACTACGGACTAAAAAGACTGCGCAGTGTGTAGTCCGCGTACTACGCACTAAAAGACTGCGCAGTGCATAGTCCGCGTACTACGCACTAAAAGACTGCGCAGTGCGTAGTCCGCTTACTACGGACTAATAAGACTGCGCAGTGCGTAGTCCGCGTACTACGCACTAAAAGACTGCGCAGTGCGTAGTCCGCTTACTACGGACTAAAAATACTGCGCAGTGCGTAGTCCGCTTACTACGGACTAAAAATACTCCGCAGTGCGTAGTCCGCTTACTACGGACTAAAAAGACTGCGCAGTGTGTAGTCCGCTTACTACGGACTAAAAAGACTGCGTAGTCCGCGTACTACGCACTAAAAGGATGGCTTTGTGCTTTGCCCGGCTTAGTGTGTAGTTCGCGTACTGCAGAAAGAAAAGATTTGCACTGCGTAGTCTTTTGCGTCGGCGCGCTTTTGCTCGCCCTGCGTTGTCTTCATTGACGGCGCGCTTCGAGCGCCTTGCTTGCGTAGTCCTTTGTATCGGCTTGCGTAGTGCGTGGGTCCAGCCTACACTGGTGTAGGCTGAGTGTAGGCTATGCCGACCTGTGCCGCCGAAAACATTAATCGTCAACCGAAAGTTCAGAACAAAGAAGCTTGAAAAGTTCCAATTTCTTCCTTTTTCTTTATTTTGACAGAAATCCAACATCCAGTACCCGGCTGCAATAGTTTTAGTTGCTGTATATAGCATATAGCACTCTACCAGGGTATTTTTTACAGGGGGGGGGGCGGGCCCCCCCCCGAAATTGAAAGGTAAAATTGAAGGGTGTAAAAGGCTCAGTGCGGCCCTTGGAGACCCGTTCGAGCTCCGTGCCAGCTAAATAATCAACCAAACTGGACAATTTTGGTATCGTTGGAATCTACACGACGAGTACTACAAGTCGCAAAAAAGTTTTGGTCAAAATTTCCAACTTTGAAAATTTTCGCTTCCGGGCAAGTTAGGTCCGTTTGTTTTTTTTTCCGTGTAAGTCACGCTTGGAAAAATGCAATTTTCTGTCGCAGTGTTAGAACGATCTGGGCATTTTCAGCAGGTGAAGTTTGGTTTTTTTGAACGTATATACCCCGAAAGTGAACCTTTTTGATATTTTTTCGCTGTCCGGCCCGGCCAGCCACCTGTACGGCCGGCCAAAAGTGGTCTTGGCGCTAAAATGGCCAAAAATGGCCAATTTTTTGTCAAAGCTACAGAACTCAGGGAAGACGCTAGAGAGACGCGGTTTGTTGCATAAGGATCTACGGAAGGGTTTATATGTCCTAACGAGGGCGATTTTTGATATCTGGCCAGAATCGTTCTGGCGGCCGGCCCAAAGTTGGTCCGGCCAAATAGCCATTTTCCGAAAATTTCTAAGTCCCAACTCCACAGAAAATAGTCAAAAACAGGCCTAAATATGCTGTTTTGGGCCATATAGTGGGACGCATATAAGGGTTATCGGGGTCGCTGAACACGATGAGCATAGTCGCAGCGCTGTGCGGTGCTGCCATCGTGCTGTACTGCTATGCAACAACCATAGCACGCTGTCTGTAGACTTACTGAAAACGGCTGAACATATGAAACTTGGCGAAAATCATGTCTGTAGTAAGGGGGAACTGTAGCTATGTTAGTTGGTGCACTCTCTAGCTTCCACCGTGCTGTATGTGCTGCCCCAAACACAGCACCGTCGATAACAAGTTATTCATTCGTCACTGGTATTTGAAATTCGGCATACAGATAGTTCAGGACATGACAAACTATTATAGACACTAGCGTAGATACGGGGCGGGCGGGGCGGGCGGCCGCCCTCCCCGAAATAATGGCTTTGCCCCCCTGAAAATTTGGGCAAATGAAAAATTTTACGCCCGCGCGGAGCGCGGGCGTTTAATGTGATTAGAAACATGCACAAATTGTACATTAATGCTTCAAAATAGCTCAACATTGATGCATTTTCTACACCATTAAAAAATTTTTGCGCCTTCGGCGCGAATTTTGGCTATTTACATTATCAAAATTATTATTTTTCATTAAGCATGCTAACGAATGTTTGTATATATAACTACTTGCTTTGCAGTTTTGCTGTTAAATATCTGCGTTATTCCCAACATCTCAGCTTCGGCATAATTGGTTGATATAATCAGGATACGCAGTTCTTAATGGGAGCATCCTAATAGTTTGAGTTTTCGGACAAGACAGTAAACGTAGAAAATAGCAAATATATAAAGGTGCGAAATGTTGTTAGACAATTGATAAATCATTGTAAAGAATTAAATGTTTCAATAGCGTTTAATGGCGAACTTTAAAAAATTTTTCAATTATGGGGGGGTCCGCCCCCCAGACCCCCCGTTTGGGACTTGTGTACCTATTATAATTAGACCTCTGCTAGTTTGCTTTACTTTACCTTAGTTTACCTGCTTTGTAGTTCTGTTATTAACTGGATTATTCCAAACATGATCTGCCTTCAACGACGGATAATGGATATGCTTAGAATACCCTGTTCCAAATGGGAGCATCTTAGTCTTAGTTTTCGTACGGGATTGTGGAAGTCAAAAATTTAAATAGGTAGCAAATTAAACTACAAAATTTAGTTTGGGAACTGATAATATACAATGCAAAGAATTCAATGTTTCAGCAGCGTTTTAACGGCAAAATTTAAAAATTTTTCAACTTGCCAGAAACTCCGCCCCCCAGACCCCCCGCTTTGGGTTTTTGCGTGCCGCTTTCGGTTACAACAGCATTAAGCTATGTATATATATATATGTACTGAACTAGAAAACATATTAACAGGGAAAGTTACAGCATATGTAGCGTGCATACAATTATTGCGCAAAAAATGAAATTTACCCCCCCCAGCCTTCGGTCAACACCGCCCTCCCTGAAAATTTTTCGTACCTACGCTACTGATTATAGATGCATTTCGTATACTTATTACGATGTTGCTATGTGGTTGCGCTGCAGTGGAGTGCTGCGGAAGCACAGCACGGCCTATAACTAACTACAGATGAGTTGCAATCGTCCGAAATTTTGCACACAAGCGCGGCTGTGCATTGCATATCTTGCCGTATGATTTTCCCTCACTGGCAGTAAAGTTTGCATCTGGTAGCGCTGCAGTAGAGTGCTGCTGAAGTACAGCACGGCCTATAACTAGCCACAGGTAAGTTGCAATCGTCCCAAATTTTGCACGCAAGTGCGGCAGAGCATTGCAAATCTTGCCGTATGAGTTTCCCCACTGGCAGTAGAAGTTTGCATCTGGTTGCGCTGCAGTAGAGTGCTGCTGAAGTACAGCACCGCCTATAACTAGCTGCAGATGAGCTGCAATTGTCCAAAATTTTGTATACAAGTACGGAAGAGCATTGCAAATCGTGCCGTATGAGTTTCCTTCACCGACAGTAAAGTTTGTGCATCTGGCTGCGCTGCAGCAGAGTGCTGCTGAAGTACAGCACGGCCGATATTTAGTTACAGTGTAAGTTGCACCTGTCCGAATTTTTTGTATACAAGTACGGAAGAGCATTGCAAATCGTGTTTTATGAGGCTCCTTCACTGACAGCAAAGTTTGCATTTTATTACGCTACAGTAGGGTAAAGCTATATGCTATATACAGTAACTAAAACTATTGCAGCCATGGGTACTGGATGTTTGGATTTCTGTCAAAATAGAGAAAATAGAAGAAATAGTAAATTTTCAAGCTTCTTTGTTCCGAAATTTTCAGTTGGCGATTAATGATTGGCGGAATTTTTACACTTCTACACTGTTAACAAAGTACAGATAACTTTCTGCAACTTTATAAAATATTCTTATTTGTAGTGGACGAGGGTTTTCAAGCCAAAATCAACAAAAATGGAGAAATTGGTACTTTTCAAGCTTCTTTGTTCTATGACTTGGTTGACTATATATTACGTATATAATTATTCAGGGAATTTTTAAAGTTTCTTTCATAAAGTTTTGAACATTTTTGCTTAAGTTTTACTGAGAACCTTAAAAAATGAAATAGAACAATAATAAAAATGCTCCGATGGAGCGATGAAAAATGCAATATGGGTGACAATAATTAATAAAATAGACAGAGTACTAGGTTTTAAAATGTTAATATGGGAAGGGTAGGTTGTAAATGCCAGGAGGACTAGGTTAAAAGCGCACTAATATGGACTAGCTTCAGCTGAAGCAACCCATATTCGCGGTCACTCATGCTCCACTCCACATGACATACGAGTAAGATCTGCATTCTTCAACTTTCAATGCAAGCGGGACGATTTTGAAATATTAAACCTTATTCCAAATAAAACAATGCAGTTCTGGGGTAGAAAGGTGTTCAAGGTGTTTTTTTCTGCAGCGTCAGTGCAGAATCTTGTATTAAGTTGATGCGAAAAGCAGTAGGCATTATGTATATGCGTGTATTATTAAGTTGTATAATAAAAGGAGCACGACCAAATATACTTGCAGGCCGTGTTTTTTACAAATCGTACAATTTTTCGAAGAACTGCCAATATCAACCGCAAAAAGCAGCCAATAGAAACTCTGACAGCCTTCGCGAATATGGGCTGTTCAGCGAAGCTGGTCCATATTATGCGCTTTTAACCTAGTCCTCCTGGCATTTACAACCTACCCTTCCCATATTAACGTTTTAAAACCTAGTCCTCTGTCTATTTACAACCCAGTGTCACCCATATTGCATTTTTCATGCTCCATCGGAGCATTTTTATTCTTGTCAAAAATTTTCCATCCTGGCATTTTTGAGAACTTTTTGCGTTTCACCATGCAAAATACGCCAAAAAATTGTTTCCCCCCCCGAAAATTTCTTTTCCCCCCCCCCCCCCGGGCCCGGGGGTGGGGGGGGCGGAAAAACCCTAGCAATACGTAACTGAACGAAGTAC
>JASAND010030787.1:0-18613 GCA_030248195.1 Trissonchulus latispiculum
CATTCGTTTAATTTCAGCCCTCCGCACTACATATACCTCACCTCACTCAGCTTTGGCAGTAACCGGATTTGTCCATGTTTTTTTATCGGGGAAAGCAGGGTGCGGGAGAAGAGCATGACACGGATTTCTACCAACCAACCATGTAGAGTGCTTTTAAAAAAGCATTGTTTCAGCTGTTTTTAGCGTGCTATCTAGGCATCCTTCTAACCTCACAGCAAGCTTAAAACCCGATTTTTTGGTTAAAATGCCAAATTCTGCAAATCAATGTTTCGAGCTAGAAGCTTCAAAAATGCTCAAAGTTGGCATATTTTGAGGTTTTTAATGGTTTTAAAGCATTCTCTTTTCGACAGAGGTGTTAGTTACGCCTTCCTGAAGCATAAGCAAAAAAATTTGAAAATTTGTCCAATTTTGGTATGCATATGTGTATCATGTATAGTATTTTTAAGTTATTTGAATTAGGGTTTTATATACATATACAGTATTAGCTTCTAGTTACCTAAAAACTAATGCCAGATATGAATTCTACGCACTAGAAAACACCCTAGGACAAGTTTATGTGCCCGACCCCCCCCTTTTTCAGAACTACCAACATAATTAATTAAAAATTTCTGCTGGCTGCAAGACCCTAGCTCCAAGGTTGCCATTTGCCAATATGATTTGGCACATGTGCCCCTATCTGCAGAAAAATACTAGACGTCTCTATCTTATCTGCATCTTACTTACATCTTATCGGGAATTAATCCTCAAAGTTGAAGTTTCGTCAAAAATTTTAAAAGTTTTGGCTAACGAAAGAAATATTTTATTACTGGTGCGAGCTATAAGGCTGTAATTTGGCATAAAAGGAGGCCCTGTGGGAGTCCTCATTTGTGCCAAATGGCAAGACATTCTGCAGCGTGAAAAAATTTATGCCAGCTTTAATCTTCAAAAATTGCCAAAATCGCCTTTTTTGGGCAATGGTATATACCCCAGGAATCGAAAAATTCAAATTTTTCGAAATTGCAATTTTTTGAGATATTTGAACTCAGCGTGGTCGAAAACACACCCACAAACGATTTGAACTCGATTAGTTAAGGTTTTGAGACTTCTACGGCTGCAGAAAGCCTTTACACAGGATCCCACAGACTGAAAATGGCGATTTTGGCAATTTTTGAAGATTAAAGTTGACATAAACATTTTATCACGTGGCAGATTTCTTGCCATTTGGCACAAATGAATACTCATATAGGGCCTCCTTTTATGCCAAATTACAGCCTTATAACTTGCACCAGTAATAAAATATTCCTTTCGTTTAGACAATTTTTAAATTTTTGCCGAAACTTCAACTTTGAAGAGTAATTCCGTTAGATGCAGATAAGATACAGACTTCTAGCATTTTTCTGCGGATAGGGGCACATGTGCCAAATCACATTGGCGAGTGGCAACCTTGCAGCTAGGGGTTTGCAGCCAGCAGAAATTTTTTAATTAATTATGTTGGTAGTTGTGAAAAAGTGGGGGTCGGGCACATAAACGCGACGGCTACACATGACTGGAAGGCAGCTAAGATCTGAGTACCCGGTATATATTTTTTGACCCCACCCATGCTCTAAATCTTCGCCAAAAAGTAGGCCAATCGGACAAATTGGGGCACCCCCTTTTAGTCGCCCCCCCGTAAACGGCATTTTAGAGCCACCAGACTTCATACTGGACACTGCCGTAGACCACCATTGACCACTAAGCCTTCGACGAGATCAGCCGCTTTACGTATCTGGATAGCATTTAGAAGATTACAATGCCACGAATAATCAGCCTAGCCGAGACCTTCAAATTGGCACCCCTAGTTTAATTTTACAGCTTGCGTTGCTCAAGAAATGGAGGATTATATATTTGATTTCTGCAAAGATGACAAGTTTTCAACCCCAAAATACGAAAATCAGCTATATCTCACTATAGAGAAAAGCTAGAAAGGAGCGTCAAAAAGCAAAAATATAGAGCTCAACATGCTCTTTCGAATGAATATAATCATAGCTGTGCAGCAATTGTCTAACTGTCAAAAATCGGAAAAAACTACTCTGAGCGGAGAAGTCGAAATTTTGAAGCGGGATTGGGCGGAGGGTGTTAGAATGCTAAAAGAACTTATTTTGGAAAGTTTCATCAAATTTCATTTTGATTTGAACCGTCAACCAACAATATGTGCCCAATAGGAATCACCACCTTAAACGCGCTCAGTAGCATTGCCAGCAATGTTGGTACTGTCACAATAGCTATCCATGCTTCTAGCGTTAGCACTGACTACTTGACAAGCAAAAGGTAAACTAACTCAGTTTGCAATTTACAATAATATTTGGAAATTTTGCGTGTATGCTTAAAATACTGAAACAAATGCTGAAAAAATGTCTATTTAATTACGAGGGGGAAAATCCCACAGGAAACTAATCCAACATAATGGGGAAACACGTAAAATACACGGTTCGCGGTATGAAATAGAACTGCTGCTGAGGCGAAAAATTCCGTTTCCCTGCTACTAAAATAATGGAAGCCAGCATCGTTATTACAGCTAATGTTAGCTAATATATACGTACTTTTGGGTCATTTATGATTTTGCCGATTTTGGCGCCCTGCCAGAAATTTTTTCCGCACCCGGGAAGCCTAAAAAATACATATGATCTTATTTTGGTTGCATATGGTCGGTCTTGATAGGAAAAAATTTATATCTGTAGTTATTGCTGCTACAAAACACCCTGTTGAAACGTATATACAAGCAGAGAAACCCGAAAAACATTTTTAGGACAACTGCTTAACGGAAAATGGTTACGGGGATGAAACTACGCACATATACGTATATGCTAAACTCGATACGTACAATGTTTTGTGCACATAATTTGCCTTGTTTTACACTGCCATTTGAGTTTGCTAACGCGACCCTATTAATAGAAACTTTTTACTATTGTTGTTTTCATTCAAATCGGTAAGAACACTAACGATTTGTAACAATATAACGTAGTTTTTACTTTTGCAAAATTCCAAAATTTTGGCCAAAAAATTCAAAAACTTAGATTTCGTTAAATTTTGTGCCCAGTAGGGCGCGGGCCGGGCCTGGCCTGACTGCCGGTGCCTGGGCAGAGAAACCTTGTGTTATTTTCTTGACTCTCTGAAAATGAGTGACTTTCATACGTATATACTTTAGCTAAGCACTACTAAAGTTATCCCATATTACCAGCAGGGGCACTCATCAAGCAAATTAGAATAGACCAAAAAGAAAATTTTTTAAAAAAGAAAAGTTTTGGTCCATCCCATGTGCGTATCATAGGTGCTGTTTTTACTCATCCCTGACTTTGAGAACTTAACTATATCAATTAATGAAACCTAGCATATTAGAAAACCACAGTAGACGGCTACAAGAATAGAAATACGCGAATTCGCGAACATGCGAACTGGAACATATTACATAGATACAAAAAATAAAAAAAGCACATACCCAAAATTCGACATCCATCCGGACATTAATGACCAGCAGCGATGATTGGGGTGTAGAAATTAGATAAAATTAGATTGGATGTTATTTTATTGGCATGTAGGTATCTTGGAATTGCTTAATTGGTCAGTGATAATTAAGCAAATCCAATCTGACATACATGCAATCGAAACTGTCCGCTGATAAAACTACGATGAACGGAAGTTCGTATCCTTTGATATATAATTGACTGTGGCACAATAAAGCATAGATGTAACGACATATAGATGAATTAGGAGGGGGCAGGGCAGCCCCATAGTTTCCTTGGGGGGGGGGGGCGGCGGCCGGCGGGTATTCTCCCAGAATTTTTTGACCAATTTTACCCCCCCCCCAGAATTTTTGACATCCCCTCCCCCAACTTTCGGCACCCCACCCCGAACCCCCCACCAGCGATTTTTGGAACCAAAAAGTTAGCGTTAGTTTTGGAAAATTTTTCTAAAATTTTGACTTAAAACTGCTTTAAAACGGTGCGAAGCGAAAACGCCTAAAACGTTAAAAACAGGCCAGACCCAAAGTTCCAGGGAAACTATGGGCAGCCCCTCCCCCAGATTTACTCGTCGAGGGTCTCTATCCGATGTTTGGCTTTCCCCTGCAGCAGACTTATATTTAGTTTAGATATTGACAAACATAAAAGTTTCGCCAACCCCCCCAGATTTTGACGACCCCCTTCCTGATTTTTGGCCAATGTCGCAAATTTAGGGGGTATTGGCATTTTTGCGGGAACTACCCTCCCCCTTCTCCAGCCGAACCCACGCCCCCCATTTTTGCCCAGCCGCCACATCTATGCCTTATGCAGTCAATAAACTCGTTTGTCGTAAAATAAGACTTCCCCGTCCACATTCCAGCCAAGCCAGACAGTAGCTAAGCAGTAATAACAGTTCCAACAATAAATTTTAATTATTATTTCTATATTTTAATTAAATGGCGGGTTAAATCACGTTTTAAGTGAGTGGCTCATTTATCTGCAATTAATTGAAGTGCATTGGCGAAGTAAGACCGCTTGACTCAAAAGTGGGACTGCTCACCTCTAGTTAGCAGTCCCGATAAATATTGCTGTTTTATACTTTATTGAGACGTGTCTCAATTAAATTTATTGCTGTCTCATTTAAAACAAAGCGCCAGCTATCTGGATCAATTGGTTTCAAGTTTGACTCAATAAACGGGACTGCTAAGTTGAGGGAGGTATTTTTGTACCACTTTGTTGCGATAAGTTGCACTCAGTGCAGATTTTCTATTTCATTTTGGCTTACTTTACATTCGCCATAGACTTATTGCTAATGTATTGTTTTTGTACTACAGCATTGATTTTGCAGTAACGATATCCGAACTGATTATAGAAAACCAGTCATGGCCGCTTTAGGATTATTGATAGTATCAGCAGCCATTACCTCATACTTAATATTAAGTCTTTTTCGCTTTTGGAAAGTATACAGAGTATTGAAAAAGCTGCCGGGACCCCAAGTTTGGCCATTTATTGGAAATTTGCACACTGTAGAAACCAGACCTGACAGTAAGTAATAAATAGGATTGTGTTGACTTTCACAACCAATACTGTCTACTTTCACAACTAAAAGTCTACTTTCACAACTAAAAGTCTACTTTCACAACTAAAAGTCCACTTTCACAACTGAAAGTCTACTTTCACAACTAATTCGCAACTGAGGTGTCTACTTTCACAATTGAAAGTCTACTTTCACAACTAGCTCTGCGATTACGTCTGTTATATATATCGTTATCGTATTCTAAAATTTGACTCATTCAAGAACAAGACAAGTAGGACATAAACAATGCTATTAAAGCTTAGTCTACAGAACAGATGTATATAAAAAAAAAGCTTGGAGCCTGTAGAAATTAAAATTTATATTGCAGGTGCACAGCAATTTTATATAATGCACTTTATTGAAGCGAATATTCAAGCCATAATTGCTTCAATCTTTAGAAATTAAACAGTTGAAGTTGGAGTTTGATCTTTTATTAAGAACGTGCTATTTGTAAAATTGATTTATTACTTAAGACATTAAAGGCTGTCGGTAAACACAATTTATGTGAAATTTTGAATGTATGCGTTACAGTGTCATTATCAGCTATAGTTCAGGTTCAAAATTTTACTAAAATCCTGGCATTTTAAGATGTTTCCGACAGATTCGGCATCGGCAAATTTTTCCAGTTTTCTTATTTCCAAATATCAAAGGAACACATCTTCTTACAAAAGACTTAGATAATTGTAACACTCCAGTTGTGAAGTGAGACATCCAGCTGTGAAGTAATATACTGTTAGTTGTGAAATGAGTCTTCTAGTTGTGAGTGAGACTTTTAGTTGTGAAATGAGACTTCTAGTTGTGATTTGTGGGATCTTTTCCACAATCCCCCCCTCAATCTGAACTGGTTAGATTGGGGGTTATTGGGTGATCCAAATGCGTTCATATTTTGGGAAGGTGATACCTGAGGCTCAGTAATTTCAAAAATTTTAAAAATTTTAAATTTTTTAAAATTTTAAAATTTTTAAAATTTCAAAATTTTTGAATTTTTTTTTCATTTTTTCCGATAGATTCGATGACGCTGAGCATTTTTCCTTATTGCAGCAACATCTGAAAATGCTTACTGCGATCTCTACAGCGACATTAACTGTAAAGATCAAAGTAAAACGCCGCCCTGTACACAGCCGTAATTGGGGTACCCCGTAACTGTGTACCTATTGTTGGCGGTAATTTCCTTTGATCTTTACGGTTAGAACCGCTGTAGAGATAGCAGGAAGCATTTTCAGATGTTGCTGCAAGAAGTAAAAATGCTCAGCGTCATCGAATCTATCGGAATCTTTAAAAAAATTCAAAAATTTTGAAATTTAAATAATTTTAAAAAATTTTAAATTTTTAAAATTTTTGAAAGTACTGAGCCTCGGGTCACACCTTCCCAAAATATGAACGCATTTGGATCACCCAATAACCCCCAATCTAACCAGTTCGTATTGAGGGGGGGATTGTGGAAAAGATCCGATTTGTGAAGTGAGACTTTTAGTTGTGAAATGATACTTCTAGTTTTGAAATGAGACTAGTTGTGAAAGTATGTAGACACAACGATAAATAGATAATTAAATATAATATTAATAAATAACAGGATTGATATCTAAGTAAGTAAGTAATGAATTGAAATAATAAAATTATAATTACCAGTTATGGAATTGAATCACTTATTCTTGGTGACCAGGTTGAACTCAGAAACGTTTTTCCAGAAAAGTCCAAAATCCATTAAAATGTTAATTTCTCTACTGAGGATAAATTTTTGACGTGCTTTCTCTCTGACCAGTCAAAAAAGCGTTAATTAAGTCATAGTCAGTTATTGCTTTACAAAAAGGGTGGGAAGAGTATGGTATTAATCTTTAAAGACTAATTTCTTCAATTGTTTTAATATTTCGCAGTCATAAAAGCCAAAAACTTTCAAGCATTGTGGTAAAACAAGAATGCCTGGGGCCAGTTTTATTAAAATGTTCTCGAGTTCTCGAGTCTAGTAGCTAAACTACGCTGGAAGTTTTCCAGATCCGCAAGCATTGAAAGTAACGCTGAAAAAGGTCTCGCGTTCTCGAGTCAAGTTCTGTGGTTGATTTCGACCAGAGAAAATTTTGCCAACTTGAGACTTATGTACTCGAGAAATTTTTGAAAATCTAAATTTGTAAATTTTTTCTTCCTCTTTCGATAACTTCTGTAATTGACTCAATAAATCACCATAAAGTTTTCCGTAGATACTTTTACATATAATTTTTAATAGAGAAGAGGCTTTTGTCACTGAAAACAGACTACTCGAGAACTTGAGAACTCGAGAACTCGAGACGGTGTTTTGTGAAACTGGCCCCTGGTGTTGTCCAGTGCGACCCTATGACCCAGCTCCATCGCTGATAATTATAATCATTATTAGAAATAATAATAATGTAATGTGTGTTGTGATCCCTCTATAGCTTGGTGAAGTTTGAGTGAACAACTTAACTATTTTCGTCACACAGCTACTTCTAATTTCAGTGGTATTCTCTCAGATATGCGGCATTACGAAAGCTTGGCCGAATTTGCGAATGGCCGCTGTATGGTTGGGTCCTAGTCCGAACGTTTTTGTTTACGGTGCTGAAGAAGCGGAAGTTCTTCTGGCGAGTACCAAGCATACCAATAAGTCGTTACAGTATACGTTTATGGAACCTTGGATGGGAACTGGCCTGCTTACCAGGTATGTATAATAATGATAATGCAAAGTTCCGTTAGTGGTCCTTGACTCCCTCATTGCCATAACAGCTCTGCTGAATTATCGGCAAACGGCCACACAATTGGGGATTTTAGCAAACAGCCTTTAATCGATACTTTGTGACAATTGTTTTTGAAGTTAGAGATGGCAACTTAAAAAGCTTGTAATTTTTAGGTAAAGGCAAACCAGAATAAAATCGGCCATCCCGAACCAGCATCTGCACTTGTGTATTTAAGCTGAACCTTGAATAAACTCAGGTTTTGTTGTTCACGGACAGACTCTAGTTATTGTTCGTACTTAAATTGGAAATGTTTTCATTTTAGCCGAGCAGAAAAGTGGAAACCTCGACGAAAGCTGCTGACACCCACGTTTCACTACGACATCCTGAAAGATTTCGTACCAACGTTTAATGATATGTCGAAAATTATGGTGCAGAAGCTAGCTAGGAAAGTGCAGGTGTCATCTATATTCGACATTAAATCGCCTGTCACTTTATGTGCTCTTGACATTATCTGCGGTATGTTTTCTGGAAGGCAGTCTTCTGCAACTTAATAAAAGGTTCTAGTCAAAACAGATTCACACAAACAGTCTCATTCATTCAATCAACTGAAATTGTCTGAACAACTGAATTTGAACGAATGAACGATGTGGTAATAAGGAACTCTGTAAAACTCATTTCGAAACTACAGAATTTGCACATGATTTAAATCGGTAAAATTGCTGTGATATTTTTGTCTCGGTCCCTTGGCCACAAGCAGACCTTACTCGTTGTTAAGTTTTGCATAAATCAGTCATTCTTTTTGGAATTTTAATTTTCCAGGAGACAAATAAAAATATTGTTACATGCATTGGTCGATGCTGAGAATATGTAAGTATATAAGACCTATAAGACCTATAAACATAGTTCGGGTCTAAATTTACATAATTTGCTTTGGAAACTTTATGCTTATTTTAAAAATTAGAACCCAAATGCTTTCGCAGTTTTCAAAGCATGGACTAAAATCACCTTGCACTTGCCTTCAGCTTGAAGAATTGGATTTTGTAGCATTTTGTTAAATCCTTTATATTAATATATAACCTGTCAAAATTTGTACATGCAAGCACAATTTGTGCATGAATTACACGTGTGCATGAATTTAATATTGCAGAAACTGCCATGGGTAGAAATGTGAATGCCCAAGAATATGAGGATTCCGACTATGTAAAGGCGGTCTATCTGTAAGAAAATTATGCAATTGTGAAGTTTGAACCATTACACCAAAAATTGGTTCAGCATTAAAATTATTTGACTTAGACAAAGCATTTATTTTGTAATGGCCCGGTGCTCACTATGCTTCTGTATTAATGCAGTATTATGTACGGTTTCTTGTGAATGTGTATGATTTTGTTTTGAACATGAGTATGTACAAGATAATTTAAATGGATACGATCACTACACCAACCCGAAAATATTGGGCTTGAGGTGGGGACCGATGTACAACCTTCAGTTCACAAACGCGGTTTTTTGACGGTGTTCTGGGTACACCCGTAGGTACCTGCCAGCCGCTCGCGTACAAGAAAAGGAATTGCGATATTCAGTAACTGAGGTCAAGAAACTAGAGCCTTTTCATCCAGGTGAAGCGGTACCAATGGTCAATAGTGTGGGCAATGTGGTACCGGTTCCACGGTGGGTTGACCACACCGTGTATGTAGCCGAAGCTGACCAGGTATTTGGCTATGAGGAACCCGCAGCATTAACTGGAAAGGGCTTGCAAGTCTTTAACGATATGCATTATTCTGCTGGTGAAATTACATACTTTTCAGCCTATGCCATTGTTGGAAGAGCGCCAACAATTCGTCGACGAAAACGCCGACTTCGATTCCATGGCAAATCTAAGCCTCGTGATATACTGGCTAAATTCTACGACATGGTCGCCCGTCTGGGTAACCCGGGTCGGACTAAAGTTGACCAGCATGATACTGGCAAAGAAAGGCCAGGTAAAGGAAGATCCTACCGGTATAACCCTAAGGATAAAGCAGAAATTGAGAAGCATATCCGAGCAATGCTGGATGAGGGGGTGTGTTGTTACCAAGAAGGATAATTATCCTTTACCTAAGATTGACGAAATCCTGGATCAGCTCCAGGGGGCCGTAATATTCTCGACTATTGATCTAGCGGCTGGCTACTGGCAGATAGAGGTGTACCCGGAACACCGCGGACAGACCGCGCTTGTGTCTCATATGACTCTTTTTCGTATGACCGTTATGCCGTTCGGGTTGTGTAACGCACCGGCAACTTTCCGACGTTTGATGGAAAAGATTCTGACAGATTTGCCGGTGTACATTCATGACGTCTTGATTCCACCTACGGTCCAGGAATCCCACTTGGACATGATCCGGTCGACCCTGACTCGCTTAAGGGATAACGGCAAGCTTAAGAAGTGCTGCTTTGCTCGGGAAACTGTCCCATTTCTAGGCCACTATGTAGGCCGTATCGGCATCAGTGTTGACCCAGACAAGGTGAAGGCAGTGTTCCAATCCACCCAAGGACGTCAAAGGCGTCCGGTCATTTCTGGGAATGTGCGGCTATTACCGGCGGTTCGTGCCGAACTATGCTAAAGTAATCCATTGACCGACCTGTTTAAGAAAGGGGTGCCCTTTGGCTGGTCAGACACCTGCCAGCAAGCATTTGAGGAATTGAAACGGCATTTGACGCATGCTCCAGTTATGGCTTTTCTCGAATTTGACAAAACTTTTTATGTCTCGTCTGATGCCAGTAACCGCGCTTTCGGTGCTATAGCCAGGAGAGAAGAGCACATAACGACATAACATTGGTGCTCTCTGTACAATTGTTTGTTCAATTTTAGCATTAATGAGATCATACATGAACGCCAGCGAGAGCCGTGGTTTTGGCCAGATATTTTGTTCAATCTTTTCGGGAGAGGAAAAGAACAGAAATGGGCACTTAAAATTTTGCACGGATTTTCTGTTAAAGTAATTTGATTGAATGTTGTAGGTACCATTATTCAGTATTAGAGATCCAATCGAGTGTTAGCTGATGAGCAAAATAACTAGAAAAACTGTGAACTTAATTTTCAACGATGTTCGGATTTGAAATCAGAAAAATGATGCAAAAGATGTTTTAGAAACTTTATCGATGTTTCTTTTAATCGCAACTACTCATTCTGCATTGACCTAGATCACGATAGCTTGACTCGATTGATATGTGTATTCCACGATATTATGTATTTTATTTTATGCAAGTACATTTTATGTCTTAGTTGTAGTCAGCTAAAGCCCGGTTCATACTTCGTGTGCTTTGTGCTTTGTGCTTTGTTCTTTGTGCTTTCCGGTTCATACTTTTTGGAAAAGCACAGTGCTTTGTGCTTTTCTAATTCATATTTCAAAAGTGTGCTTTGTGCTTTGTGCTTTTGTGCTTTTGTGCTTTCGGGTGTGCTTTCGAATGTTGAGCCGAGTTCAACATTTTGAGTTGTGCTTTTGTGCTTAGCCAATCAAATTCTAGTATTTTTGGCATTATCCAATAGAAAAGAGAAGGCGGCGAATCAAAAGAGATAGAATACGGTATCAACGAAGACATAGAAATATATGATGGAAAAATAGGAAAATTACAAAAAATTAAAATGCGGGCATTTAATTTTAATTTGATTTCAATATGGTATCCTAACTTTGGTAATTTTTATAACCACTTTGGCTCTATTGGCTAACAAATATCTTCTAAATTATTTTATGTTGTTGCTTTGGCAAATATGTGGTTTAGAAGTTGACCACTGACAACCTTATATTTTTGTTTTTGAAGTTTTTGAAACCTGCTTTTCTATTTAATTAAGGTAGAATTTCAGCACACTTCTTGTGTTTTCATATGTCAGGTGACTAAATCTCGACTTGTGCTTTGCTGTCCCCACGGGAAGTATGAACGCGTCCTCGTGAGCACAAAGCACAAAGCACAAAGCACAAAGGACAAAAGCACAAAGGACAAAGCACAAACGACAAAGCACAAAGCACTTATAGAAAAGGACAAAAGCACAAAGCACAAAAGCACAAAAAGCATCGCCTTTTCTTTGTTTCAGGTAATCATGGAGCGCTACGAGGAAATGAAGTTAGAAAAAATGTTCGATGCTAATTCGGAACCAGGAAAACAAATTAAAAAGCGGAAGGCATTTCTAGATCTCCTTTTGAACATGGTAGAGCAAGGACAGTTGAACTTCCAGGATGTTCAGGAAGAAGTCGACACCTTCATGTTTGAGGTAACAAATCTCGTGGTTCTTGGTAGTTCTTGTTTTAGACATTCTAAGAAGACGGGCTGCCTGCTTTAGTGGTTAGTGAAAGTACTTGATTTTGTTAACCGTTTCATTATGATCATTATATACCTACTGACCATTCTCGAGCTCAGTTAGTTTTAAGCAGATTAATAAAGTTGTGTCCTCGATAATTAAACGAAATTAACCGCGTAATATAATCTGTTTGATCCTTCTATACTTTTTTCCTCATCTGCACAGTGCACACTGCTTCTACCTGGAAAATCAATCAAATTAATTATTCAGGGACATGATACGACTGCTGCTGGACTTTCCTGGGCAGTTCAGTTGATTGGTGAGCATCCGAAGGTACAAGCCAAACTGCATGCCGAAATTGATTCTGTTTTTGGAGACAGTGATAGAGATGTAAGACAGGATATTCGGATCAGGAATATGTTATGTTGTACTTTGCTGGTGGTTTTTCAGGATTTGTTGAGCCCATATATTGAATAGTTAATCGACAAAATATAATTTAATTCCAAGGAACAGGTACAGCAACTCAGGTAGGTTTCATTGCAACGTCAGTTGAAAGGTTGGCAGGCTGCCTAGCTAGCCGATTACATTAAGTGTATCAATTGAGAGCATATACATTTGTGAAATTTGCAGAAATTTTTGTTCCATTTTTTGTCACTGGTAATGCACAAGCGTCACTCTTTCCGTGGAAAGGCCAGCTTTGGACACCCAAGATTTTGGCAGCATAATTCATTAACATAACTTGTAATTGCATAAGCAAATATATATGTTCACTTTAACGCTTTCCCGCCAAAATAGTTAATTTAATATCCGGAATGACTGCAGTAACAGACATTTTTTACACGATACAATTGATTAATTTCAGATAGAATATGAAGATTTAAAGCATCTGCAGTATCTAGAGTGTACCATCAAGGAAGCATTGAGACTCTGCCCAAGTGTGCCCATCTTTAGCCGTGAAATCAAAGAAGATATGGAAATAAGTCAGTACAGCTCTGCCGGGTTGTGTTTATCATAACCTACCAATGCAAGCTAAATCAAGATTAGGAGCTTATATATTATGTATTAATTAAATTTACGATATCAATAATAATAGGGTACGGATTTAGGCAAAGGGTTACCCTGCTTCAGTGCAAAAGGAAGTAAAACGTTGACAATTTGTCACGTTTTTAACAGCACCTAAATTGAGACCTCTTTCTCACCAATTTATTTAGAATGCTACAGTGTTTCCACAATTAGCAGGTGCTGTAGAATTCAATTAATTTGAAAAAAACTTAACAAAAAACCAGTTACAAATAGACCACTCAACTTAGCAAAGAGCCATCACTCCATTACTCTCTCCAGTTGACATAATTTAAATGAATACAACCAAAGAGTCAGCCGCAGCGAAAACTGCAGTGTTTAATTGTATTGGATTATATATTTTTGGTATTTGAATGTTTGCCTTGTTTTGTAGAGGGATTTAAGATTCCGAAGTATACGACATTAAACGTATTCCCATACGGAGCTCATCGTGATCCAAAACACTGGCCAGATCCGGAAATCTTCGATCCCGATAGATTTCTACCAGAAAACTGCTACGGAAGACATCCTTTTGCTTATATACCTTTCTCTGCAGGGGCTAGAAATTGCATAGGTAAGAGCACACTCAGTGACGTTGTATGTGTAATGTGTAGCTTGCTAGAGATGAGCATTTCGGCCCGTCGGCCCGGGCCGGGCCGACATCCATTTGTTAGCGAGCCGGGCCGGGCCGGGCCGACAAAATTTTATAACTGCGGGCCGGCGCGGGCCGAAACGGGCCGGATCGACCTTTAGAAAATGTTCTAAAATCGCTAAAATTAGCTAAATATCTACTCATTCTGGCTATTTTACAGCAAAATTTAACATTTTGTAGCATAAGTTAGCGTTTCCATATTGCATTGGAGCCTTTGAAATAATATTGTTAGTAAAATTTTGGAAATTTTCTTTTGGCGGGCCGGGCCGGGCCGAATCTTGGAGCGGGCCGGGCCGGGCCGGGCCGAAAAATTTAGCCAGCGGGCAGGGCCGGGCCGGGCCGAGCAAGATTTTGGAGCGGGCCGGGCCGGGCCGGGCCGATAAAACCCGGCCCGTGCTCATCTCTATAGCTTGCCTTGTCTTCTTTGCAAACCATGATCAATTCTACGTGTATCTGCACATAAATTTGGATTGACATGCCTTAGCCTTAACCAAGTGCATTAAAAGTGCTTTACAAAAGCAAGCTGCTGTGGTCAGCATTATCAGCAATCAGCATGTGTATAGACAGGTGTCTCGTCCTCGCTTCTAGAAGAAGCCGCACAGGTTTCTCGTTTGAATTACGCCATTACGGTGATCCAAACAGAATGAGCAACTTTTTTGGAAAGGCGGCCGACCCCGCGACATATTTGCTAGGGCGGTATCCAGCAGCTAATCAGCTAGCAGAGACCCTCTCCCTGTTGTGTAGGTAAGGTGAAGGTGCATACAATAGCAAAGAAATACTTTAGATTCAATTTATGAAACTTGTTGGGTCCGGGGGGGGGGGGGTAGCTAAGTGATTCCCGTTTACGAGAGGTTGCTAAAACACATCCCATTTCGGGGGCTGCGATTGCGAATAGCCAATCAGATTTCACTAATATAATATATATATATAATCCTGTTTTGGCGACAACCTCCACCAAACGGTGTACAACAAGGGGAAGCGGAGCTCCGTTACCAGTGATGGAACCGGGTCACTTTGGCATGACCCGGTGACCCGGTGACCCGGTTGAGCCCTGACCCGGTGACCCGGTTTTCCAGAAAATTCCAAAAGTTGCAAAAGCTTTTCGATTTTGCCTAAGAACGCTAGATTTTTGGTGTCAATATTCCATAACCACTTTGAAAAGAATAACTATGACATACATATTTTTGCTCTAGGTTTTCTTGAAATGCGTTTAATAGTTTAGCTGTAGCATTTTCTAAATTTATGCAGGAATTAGTTGCAAAACCAATAATATATCCGTCTGCGAAACTTTGCTGGGTCGAATATGAGTACTTGTCTAAAAAGACGGAGTACTTTAAAAATTTGGTATTCATTACGTGGTGAGTTAAATTAAATTAAATTGCTCATTTACATTCAACGTCTAAATTGATTGCGAAAATAAGCTACAAACCTTATTGTACTAAATAGAGTTATGCAAGCTAAACCTAAAAAGCTAAACAATAATTCGCCAGAGACTGACAGATTCAAATAACCTCAAGCTGTGAAAGTGCTCAGGACTAAAATATAGAAAAAACTAATTAATATTGTACATCGAACAAAAATTTAACCTAACATTTTAGTTTGATAAGCCAAATATTTCTAAAATTTGAGGTAAAATCAGAACACCGGGTCAAGACCGGGTCGAAGCTCTTGACCCGGTGACACGGTGACCCGGTCCAAAAAGTGACCCGAACTGAACCGGTGACCCGGCTCCATCGCTGTCCGTTACCGTTAATAAAATGTTACTCTCGCGCTTAAGGGAACATGTTCTCTTAAGTGAAATACGGGCAAAAATGGAAATTTTCCTGATTTCACATAAGAGAACATGCTCACTTATGAGAACATGTTCCCTTAAGTGAATGTCAAGTACCACTAACAGGCTTTCGTATTTTACTTTTTTATATTATAATTAATTGCCATTGTCAAATTTTGTGGTATATTTGGTATGGGTGGCCATTTTGTCCTAGAAGAAATCTGAATTTTCTGGAAATTCAACTTTCAAAAGCAATTTTTCAACTAATGCTTCAGCACTTTTCCGATTTCACTTAAGAGAACACGTTCACTTAAGAGAACATGTTCTCTTAAGTGGGTGTTCCCTTAAGCGCGAGAATACGGTACTCTGTTACTAATGCTACTCTTCGAATAATAATGCAAATAAATAAATGTGTACGCTCAGTTATCCATCTTGTCAACAATTATTGTCCTTTCAGATTTATGTATTGTGTTGTGAATGTGCAGGTACAGTAATCGTGGTTGAGTTTTATTGCAGGTCAACGCTTTGCTTTGATGGAGGAAAAAACTGTTCTGGCTTGGCTTTTTCGCTACTTCTCCGTTCGTTCAATGCAACGACGGGATCAGTTGAATCCGACCATTAAGCTGATATTTCGCCCAACAGAAGACATGTGTGTGGAACTTTCTCCTAGACGTTCGACTGCTGGACTATAAGAAATCCTATTTATATTTTTCATACTGTTGCGAGAAGAACTAATTATGTACAATTAGTACGTAATGCTGGGAGTGCGTAAATGGGGACTTGCAAGTGAGAAAATTCTAGAAGTTTATTATTTGCAATTAATATGAATTTTACCGGCATCAACTGACATTTTTTAATAACTCATGTTCTGCCCTAAACGACTATCAACTCTGTTCTTTTCAAATTGGAAGCACTTCTTTTCTTTCAAATTTATCCACCAAAAACTACATTAATTTGAACCTGAAAGGGACAAACCTGTTCTTTTTGTGTATGTGCACTGTGCAGTGTGCAGATGTGCACCCGGATACAAAGTTTCTTACCGGATGCAAGGGAATTCCAACGAGAACTTACATTAGTTTGGGGAGCTAAATCCCATCGGTCAACCATCGGCATTACCTGGGCTGTCAATACACTGCTGATCGTCCTGCCGACAATGGCAATGTCCAAGTTTTGGGAGTTTCTTATGAAACCATCTACATATTGTTGATGATATCAAAAATTGTGTAAAGTCAACTAATAAACTTGTTCGTCTCCCATTACATCTGTTCTTCATATATATATATATATATATATATATATATATATATATATATATATATATATATATATATATATATATATATATATATATATATATATATATATATTAATTTACTTTCTATTCTACGTTCCTAATTTAACTAGAAGTTGGTACTATATGTGCCTGCGGCCTGCCTTATATATATTGTTAAATGTTCAATAAAACAAAAGAACCTTCTCATCTTGTTACTTGAATGAAATATTAAACTTTTATGAACGAAATTTGGAAACTGAAATTTGTAGGAAGCAGATCCTGAATCTGCAAGTAACGGCCGACTCAATTCAGTTAGAAAAAATTTCAGCATAGGCGTAGAAGATCAGTGTTTGCCACCAGAAGCCGGGCCCATATCGATCAGGCCGGTGTCGTAGAATGCTTTCCCCCCGTGATATTTTCCCCTTATAAGGTATCATACCCCCCTCTAAATGAAACATAGCCAAATGAGCAAATTTAACAGAGTCACAATAGCAACTCTACATTTGAAATGTTGGTAAGTCCGTAAGTAAAATGCTGAAAACAATTTTACAAGTTAATTTTAGTTATTATTTAATTCGTTAATTACTGTTAATTTGCATGTTAAAGAAATTATTTTTGCTCTTATTTTTAACACTATTTAAAACGTGTAAAAAACTGGTAATATTTGATTAGTTTGTTAGTAATTGTTTTAGTTAATAAACTAATGGTCAACTATTAACAACTGTAAAAATGTTTTTAAAATAGTTGCTTCTCTTATTATTTCGGAAATCTAATTTTTTTCAGTTTTAACGAGTTGTAAAATTTCGGATCTTTAACAGGTTTTTTTTTACCGTATTTTACAAAAGTTTTGTAAAACCAGCAAAGCATTTTTAATATTTTAATGCATTTTTTACAGCACTGTTTCTTATTTTTCACACTTGTCACAGTAGAATATTCATTAAAATTTTCCTCACCGCAAATTATAAACAACTGTTGTTTTTAGTAAGCTGTATCCTTGAAACTTCTGATTTTTTGTATATGGAATATTTTTGATCCTTCCAGACAAAAAATCTTAAAATATAGCTTTCTATTTGTTGTGAACCAAGATGAAATTTTGTTTAGTTCATTTTTCGAGTTGTTTTTCAAACACTGTTCAGTGTTCATCATATCACAGGATGATCCTTAAAATTACCTACCTAAATTGGAGAAAATTTTACCATTGTAAATTACTATGTATTATAAATTATGAACTGTATATTGGCAAAAATTATAATGTGAAGTTGCTGACAAGTGTGAAAAATAAGAAACAGCGCTGTAAAAATGCATTAAAATATTAAAAAAAGCTTTGCTGATTTGACAAAACTTTTGTAAAATACGGTAAAAACAAAAAGCCTGTTAAAGATCCGAAATTTTACAACTCGTAAAAACTGAAAAAATTAGATTTCCAAATAATAAGAAAAGAAAAATTTAAAAAAACATTTTTACAGTTATTCATAGTTGCAAAATTAATTTATTAACAAAACAATTACTAACAAACTAATCAAAAATTACCAGTTTTTTACATTTTTTAAACAGTGTGTTAAAAACAAAGAGCAAAAATAATTTCTTTTTAACATGCAAATTAGGTAACATTAATTAAAGAATTAAATAATAACTAAAATTAACGTGTAAAAGTGTTTTCAGCATTTTACTTGCAACATACCAACATTTCAGCAGTTGCTGTTGTGACCCTGTTAAATTTGCTACATCATTTGGCTGGGCTTCATTTAAAGGGGGGGGGGAAATATAGAGGGGAAAATATCACGGGGGCAAAATATTATATACGACGCCGGCCGTCGACTATACCGCCCTGTCTAGCCTGCTCTGTGCAGACGTCCTTACAGTGCAGACAAAA
>JASAND010030788.1:0-31526 GCA_030248195.1 Trissonchulus latispiculum
CAAGTTACGTATTGTTGTCGAGTTAGCCAACCCTAAAACTTTAGGGTTGAATCCAAAAATGGGTTCAACCCGGGTTGAACTCCACCCAATTTTGATAACACTGGCCCCAGAAGAAAAATATAATAGCTTTAATTTATTCTGTTAGTGGGTTTTTTGATCATTCATTGATTATCAGTATATACATTATTTATATTTAGTACGTATATATATACCAGTTTTTTTTCTGACATTTACTCACTTTCACATGACACCTCCAGATATGGTACCATCAGCATAGTGTACGTACGTACATATCACTCCTTATAGTTAAAATGCGAAAAAGGAAACAAGAGGTTAGGATTATCTGCAATGAACTAATAAACAGAACATGTATATACAACAGAAAATTATAGAATTACATTTATTAGATATAGGGGATAATCAAGAAAATTATACAATAACAAAGACCGTATACAGCAAAAATTGAAACTACTGAAATAAGAAAAACGGTGCACAACATTTTACCAACTCAGATTGGCTGTTGAATATATCAAAATGTAGAGAATTTTTAAAAGTTAGCAATACAATTCAACAACCAAGTATTACAAACAATACAGGATATTACAAGTATATATAAAAATACAATTAACTACAATCAAATATATACTTTACTTTGCGAAGCACGCAAAGAAATGGGATTTTTGTGAATTTGTTGCTTACACAATTGGTCAAAGTCTTTCGGCCCTAATCCCTCAGGCCCTGACCAATTGTAAGTTTAAACCAGAGAGATTGTAGGTTGACTAAATATCTCTACTTCTGTTGTTGTTTCAGATGGCCCGCAGTCGTGTGGCCCCTGCCTCCTCTTCTGTAGTAGGACAGAATTCATTTAGCCTGGTTAGTTTTAATAATAGTTTTTCTGTTATGAAACTATATAACACAAAGTACCTACTCACCGGATCACACTCGTTTTTTTGGTTCTGTTTAGAGGCTCTGAAGAGTTTCTGGATTTGTTTTTACGACTAACCGTAAAAACTTTTTAGCTGGCTTTTTCCTAGGAAAAGTGTTTCTGGGGGGAAGTCTGGGGGGGGGGGGCGGTCCCCCCCCAGGTCTGGAGGGCGCACGGATTTCTGAAAATGTTTTCGAAAAATGCTTTAAAAATAGCTATTTTTGCTGCTGATCTAGAATATTAACTATTTATAACCTAAATTTATGCTTAAAATAGCTAAAAATGCTTAAAAATGTCTAAAATCCGGCCGAGCCAGAAAACATTTTCAAAATTTGCCCTCCAACCCGTATTTTTGCTGACACTTTGCAGTTCTTGGGGGGGAGGCCCGAATGCTGGGGGGGGTTGCAGTTCTTGGGGGAGGCCCGAATGCTGGGGTGGGCTGTTTTCTACATGTATATGTCGTAGCATAGAGTGAAACTGCGCCCAGTGACATACTGAACTAGCACATAGTGGGACTTCACTATGTGCGCGCACGGAGTGAGACTACCGTATCCCTTTGTATATTTGTATTGTGTGAAATTGGAAAACGGAGAGAGAGAGAGAGAAAGTATAGTGTTGTGTGCGCCCAGAGCGTAACTACCGTAACTGCATACTTACTTATACTTCATAGTTAATACTAATATACTTAATACTTATATACTTAATTACTTATATACTTAACAATTCACTTAACCTTCTAACCTTACTAACTAACCCTGCTTAACTTACTAAACTACTTAACCTTACTTACTAAATCTAATCAAATTTAAAATTAATGTAAAAGCAGACTCTGAAATAAACAGTAAATGCACTAAAGCTACGGAGGTTACATCTTTTAAAACAAAAAAGTGAAGTTTATATGTTAAATTTAATAACTGAATTTAAATTTTAATTACATTAAAATTGGCACACTTTACTTTAAAAATAGAGTAAATTTTAAACAAATCCAAATGTTGAAGTGCGCACGTTGTTCCGAAAACAGAGTAGATTTTAAATAAATCTAAATGTAGAAAAGTTGTATAGTTACAGTACAGTTTCTGAAAAATACATTACCGACGAGAACTGTTTTAAAATAAATTGCGTGTGAGTGGACACGGGCAACTTAAATTCTGTGGATCAATAATATAGTCTAGTCAGCGTCATGTAGTGTCCTTTGTTTTTCATTTTACACAGTACATATTATAGCGCGGCGG
The DNA here is from genome assembly GCA_030248195.1 of Trissonchulus latispiculum. Taxonomy (NCBI): domain Eukaryota; kingdom Metazoa; phylum Nematoda; class Enoplea; order Enoplida; family Ironidae; genus Trissonchulus; species Trissonchulus latispiculum. Next base: position 2,158 of record JASAND010030788.1, read on the forward strand.
GAAAAAACCCAAATTTTCGAATTTTGGCTGTAACTTTTTTATTAAGCGACAAATCGAAAATCTAACGATAACTACCATGAGGCCTTGCGAAGAGCTTCAAGATGAGCCATAAAACGTCTCTCTATCACTTACGGTTGGTGAGAAATTTTCGACCAAACCGATGGGAAAAAAACCCAATGCGGGGAAAAAACCCATGGGCGGGAAAAAAAACCCAGCCGAATTTTTTGCTGCAAGCATGCCAGAACGGTTTTGACTATACCATTCGAAAGAGCGGGTCATTTTTAGTACATCTGAATCATAAAATATCAATATTTTTGCAAAAAATCATGTAAAATTGACTTTTCAAAATTTCGCATGTTTAACACGTAAACATAGGCAAATTTTGGAAATTTTTGAAATTTGCTTAATTTCTGCAGTTTAAGCATCCTATCACATAGAAAACGTGTTTTTATTGCATTTAAAGTCAAACCCGACCTATTTTAGTGAAAAATTAGCGGTTTTTGGCGAAATTTGAAAATTTAACTTGAAATGGCACCATCTCAGATTTTGGCCACCTGGACCTCACATAGAAGGTCGAACCTAGGTAAAATCTATACCAAATTAATCAGGAGGCTCTACTGAGCTAAGAAATGCATGAATTTTTCCTTTGCTGCTAATGGTTAGTAAAAAATTTTATTTTGAAATTTGGGTTTTTTCCCACACATGGGTTTTTTTCCCGCCGAGTCTAGGTCACCCCCAGGTCGCACCACAGGTATTAGAGCCAAATGGCATACACCATCGTGAAGTTCGAGACATGTCCTCTGTGACTCTATAATCCGTTTTGGGCTAAGTCTTTCCAGTAGTTCAGGGTGACCCCCCAAAGTTGACCCTGCCTGACCCCCATGTTGGGACCAAAAATTCCAAAATTTTCAAAGTCCCAAAAAATTTGCTGAGAGGCAGGGGGAACTACAATAATACACCCTCTAGGGTAGTTTTGGACGCTCTTTAAGATAGGCTATTAAAATCCGATCTAGCTCATATGGGTGACTCACACTGGCGATGGGTTTTTTTCCCCGCATATCGGATTGGGTTTTTTTCCCGCCGCGCTATACAGTTACGGTACCTAGTTACGCTCTGGGCGCACACAACACTACACTTTCTCTCTCTCTCTCCGTTTTCCAATTTCACACAATACAAATATACAAAGGGATACGGTAGTCTCACTCCGTGCGCGCTCATAGTGAAGTCCCACTATGTGCTAGTTCAGTATGTCACTGGGCGCAGTTTCACTCTATGCTACGACATATATACTGCTAACTTAGCTAAAAGTGTTTAAACATTAAGTTTTCGAACCAAAATATACGTATATACGATTTTTGACCAAGCAATTCCGGCGAAGCCGGGAAGTTTTTGACAATTTTGACCAAAATCCTGAAAATTTAGCATTTTCTTGGCGCCATAATTATAGTGAAGTGAAACCATATTATAATTATAGGGCCGAGTGAGGGAGGGCAACGTCGAGTTCGGAGACGCCCCCGCCTCCCCAACTAAAGTAAATCCAGTAATTTCAGTGCCCGGTTGATCCGGAATCAAAATTATTTCATTAAAATGTTATTTGGTCTATCTCTCAATTTATATATATACTTCTTATCTGCTGTAATTAATTAGTTCGTATCTTTCTTGGCTATTCGGGCAAAGCTTGAAAAGAATTCGCAGCTCTAACCGATTCGCCTGTAGTGAGAAGAAAGTATCTATAAAATTAAAAAGATAAATATTGCCTGAAACTAAACAGACAAGTGATCTGAATGCAGGAATCTGTCTCTAAGTTTGTTCACACTAGCTTGCCTCTATCTCGCTCCTTCTTTGTAGCATTCTCGTGCTTAGTATTTCGGTACTCCAAGAACAGACCCAAGGCCCACCCTTCGAAAATACACCCGTGAACTACATAACTATATGTACTGTACGTATATGTTGCTGTTAAACGATGTTCATATAAATGGCAAATTTGTCGGTTAAATTCGGTAAATTAATTTGCATAGCAACTGGCTTATGTTTACGGGGGGGGGGGTCTAAAAAATCGGAAATTTTGAAAAAACTGTATGCTCGAGCCATGGGGGGGAAAACCCACATTTTCGGATTTTGGCCTGAAACTTTTTATTATAAGGGCTATCTGAGAACTTTTTATATACCATCGTATTGGCGTACTTACAATTTTTCCTTTAAGCCTATTTGCACTTCTCTAGGTTGTACCGTTAGAGCGGTATAATGCAAAAAGTAGCGGGGGAAAAACCCAATTGGGGAAAACAAACCCACCCCTCACAGGTCTTAAACCATTGTCGTATCGCAATTCTGAGCACTTCCCAGAAATGCTAAAATTCAACCCCTTTTTTAGTTAGTATAGAACCAAAAACTTGATCTAAGTAGCCTTTTTTGGGATCTACATAGTGTTGTTGGAATACTGCATGTAACTGTAGGTTTTCAAGCAAAAATATAAAGCAAACATAAACATTGAGGCAATTTTTGAAAAAATGCTAAAAATGATGTAATTTGAGATGACTTATTATTCTATCATTGTAGAGAATAGTTTTTTAGCGTAGAATTGGCTATTAAAATCACCGCAAATGCACCTGTATGTGGGTCCACCAGCAGCGAAATGGCACTTTTAAGGTTTTTAGCCCATAGCTAGCCAGGAAAGCAAAATTGTCCTAATCTGACCGCATCGGATGACGCAGCGTGCTCGATAGTACCGTGCTATATATAGTCTCTAATTGTTTCCGTGTTGAGTTGTTAAAAACATTTTCAAAAAATTTGGGTGGGCCCCCAAAGTGGTTTTTTCCCCGCCACGTTTGGCAATGTGCCAGACTAACGGTACAGCGGATCGGTCTAATTTTGGCTGTGTGCATTGGTATATAATCTTACACTTTAGGGGGTAAAGTTTTTGATGGAAAAATTTCGACTAAATTTTGCGAAAATGTGCCTACGGGCATAGGTGTAATCTGCGGAAAAAAGTAAGTGGGGGGAGGTTTGAAAAAGGGGGGGAGGGGGTTTGGCGAAAAAAGGGGAGAGGGGGGGCGCCGAATTTCAATTTGTGGAGAGGGTAAGAAAAATTTTCGAGGGGGGTAGGCGAAAAATCGGTTTTTCGTCCAAAAACTGATAATTTTTTCCATTTTAAGCAATTTTTAGCGATTTTCAGCGCAATTTAAGCAAATTTTAGAAATTTTAAGCTTATTTTCATCAATTATTCGAAAAATTTCGAATTTTCGGCTAAAAATTTTCAAAAATTTAGGTAGGGGTTTGAAACTTTCTAGGGGGGGGGTCGGCCGAAGGTCGATTTGGGGGAGGGGTTGCGGTAAGCATTTTTTGGGGGGGGGGGGGGGGGGGGGCTTGCGGTTGGCGACCCCTAATTCACCTTACGGGGGTTTTCGAGGGTGGCGGTCATAGTTTCCTGGAACTTTGGGGCCGGGGGGGGGGGGTAAATCTTGGCCGACCTCCGAAATGTGATGGGGGTACCCCCCCAACCCCCCCAGAATTCGGACCTCAGAAATTTCGAAAAATGGCCAAAAAATGCAAAATTTTCTGTAATTTGAGCTCTTTTCATCAAAATAAGGCTTGTTCTTAACGTTTTAGGTGCTTCGCATCGTTTTAAAGCGATTTTAGGTCAAAATTTTAGAAAAATTTTTTCAAAAAATGACCATTTTTCGGCCAAATTAGCTAACTTTTTGGGTCCAAAAATGGTTGGGGGGGGGGGGTTCGGGGGGGGTAGCCAAAGGTTGGGGGAGGGTAAGTCAAAAAATCTGGGGGGGGGGGTAAATTTGGTCAAAAATTTTGGGGGGGGGGGGGGATACCCCCCCCAAAGGAAACGGGGCGGTTTAAGTAAAAATACAAATTTTAATGTAGCTCTCAGTCCGCGGTCTGTATGGCGCCGAACCCGATTTTCGGGAGGTGAGCCCGTAGAAAAATTTTTTATTTGAAGGCGAATCTCGTTAAAAATGACCCACAGGGGGTTTATTTCGGGGGGCGTATAATTCAAATTTGAGGTCAGTTTTACTTTTACTGTCTGACCAACCAATTTTGCTCTGGCGACCCTCCACCCCCGTGGTTCCGATCCGACCCCGTGGGAAAATTTTTCATTTCACCCCAGAAATTGAGAAAAACCTTGCCCAGGGGGTTTTTGATGACGCAGAATCCAAATTTAAGGTATATTTTAGCATTATGCCAATACTCATGCTTTTTCCTCGCACCCTACCGTTTATACACCCGCTCACTATTTTATGCAATTTTTAAAATATATATATATTTATAAATTTAAAAAATATTTTTAAATTCTGAAAAACAAGGTTATGGTGAAACACATCCCAAATTTGGATTCTGCGTCATCAAAAATCTCCTGGGGAAGGTTTTTTCAATTTCTGGGGTGAAATGAAAAATTTTCCCACGGGGTCCGATCCATGGGGGTGGAGGGTCGCCAGAGCAAAATTGGTTGGTCAGACAGTAATTAATACTGACTTCAGATTTGTATTCTACGCCCGCGAAAACCTCCTATGCGTCATTTCTGACGAGATTCGCCTTCAAATAAAAAATTTTCCCCCGGGCTCACCTCCCGAAAACCGGGTTCGGCGTCATAGAGGCCGCGGACTGAAAGCTACATTAAAATTTGTATTTTAACTGAAACCGCCACCCTCGAAAACCCCCGTAGGCATATTTTCGCAAAATTTAGTCGAATTTTTTCCAACAAAAACCTTTTTATAGCCATGGGGTGAAAAAAAACCCACCCCCTTTTTGGGGGGAAAAAAACCCACCCGCCTCCTGGGTCACGGGTTGGAGCTAGGAGCTCCAAAACATACCAGCAGAAAGCGCGACTCTTTCTAACCTATGTGTGCAAAGATCAGGTCATTTGGTTCACTCTTGCTCATTTTATGACATTTTGAAAATGATACCTACTTTTTGGTCCAACCTTCCAAAAATTTGGCAAAAGTTTGGACCGATGTAACTTTTGACTGGGTTGGGCTAGAAAAGTTTTGCAAATATCTGCAATGATGGCAAGTCTTCCTCTTTGCACACAGCAAAAATTAGACCGATCCGATGCACCGTTAGACTGGCACATTGCCAAACGTGGCGGGGAAAAAAACCCACTTTGGGGGGAAAAAAACCCACCCAAATTTTTTTGAAAAATTTTTTACCAGCTCAACTGGGAAACAATTCGGGACTGTAGTACGATATTATCGAGGACGCTGCGTCACCCTATGCTGTCAGATTTGGACAATTTTGAATACTTGGGTAGCTAGAGGCATAAAACCCTAAAAGTGCAATTTCGCTGCTGGATGACCCAGCAGAGGTCTAATTGTGACTTTTAATAGCCAATTGTACGTAAAAAACCATTCTCTACACGTTAGAATAATAAGTTTTATCAAATTACATCGTTTTTAGCATTTTTCAAAAATTGCCCTATGTTTATGTGTTAAACTTTATGAAACCTGTCCATTTGATGCTGCATTTTCAATGGCACATGAGATCTCAAAAAAAGCTACCTAGGTCGGGTTTTTTGACTCATACTAACTAAAAAAGAGTTGAATTTTACACAGGAAGTGTCAGAATCGCGCTACGACAATTTTTAGGACCTGTGAGGGGTGGGTTTATTTTCCCCCCATTTGGGTTTTTTCCCCCATTGGGTTTTTTCCCCCGCTACTTTTTGCATTATACCGGCCTAACGGTACAACCTAGAGAAGTGCAAATGGGCTTAAAAGAAAGTTCTAAGTACGCCAAGTACGATGGTATATAGAGTTCTCAGCTAGCCCTTATAACAAAAAAGTTCCAGCCAAAATCCGAAAAAGTGGGTTTTTTTCCCCCCATGGCTATACCCCCTAAAGTGCAAGATTACCAAAAAGTACTAAAATTCGCTTAATTACCTTAAAAATCGCTAAAAATACCTCAAAATTGAGAAAAATTTTCAGTTTTTTAACGAAACACCGATTTTTCTCCGACCTCCCCCCCTCAAAAATTTTTCTTGCCCCTCCACCCAAATCGACTTTTTTTCGACCCACAACCCCCTTTTTTGCCAGACCCTCCCATCACTACTTTTTTTAAACCCCCACACCCAGTTTTTTCGCCAGCCACACCTATGCTCCCCTCCATCAAACCAAAGTTTCCGGTGAAACCTAAGCCCCCGTTTCATCATCCCAGACGAAGGTAAACCAACAAGCCAGTCCATTATTCCAAGTTAATTTTGTATTTAAAATCTGGGTTAAAACAGCGCTGTTTAGTACATTTTCACCGATGGTTATTAATTGTACTATCTACCTTGCCTTTACAAAAATCTATATTAACGAAAACAAAAATTGTCACGAGTGTAGATCTCATCCATTACTTTCGTCAGACCTGCCTTTCTAGGCTCAAGCCTTCCCAGTCTAGATGAACGGACGGGACATCAATCTGTGAACAAAGCTGCTTGTTAAGTTAGCGTTCCATTAATTTTGGTTGATAAACTCAATTGCCCTAATATTAGAAAATCAATGAACTTATTATTAAACGTCAAAGTAGGACTGGGGATCAAGCACTGCCCAAACTAATTTTTTTCACAATAAATTTGAATTGCAAAATTTTTTATGATGTTTGGTAAAGTTACCCTGTGGAAATAAATATGTGTTTAATTTAAGGTGCTGGTATCGTTTTGTGCAGTGCTTTTGTGGGTATTTTTAGAAACGCCATAAGTTTCGCAATTTTGTGAATTGGAAAGAACTTTATACATCATTTTAAAGCTTATAATCTGTAGATTCTCATGAGAGTACGAAACTAGTAAAAATCCCCAAAAAATAGCGAAAATTTTCTGACATACTGACATCTGACAGGCTGAGTATAGACCAAAAATTTTTGAACATCGATTTCTCAAAACTGTAGAATCGGCCAAAATTTTTTCTTGTGCTGTCCTATAAAGGACATGTGGGCCGAGGGACATTTTTTTGGATTTGGCTTAGCAGGTCTTAACGGTCAAGAAAATCCATTAAATGTGCGGTGACACGAAATTTCGCAACTTTGCATTGAGTTTTCTCGCAACTGGAGATGTTTTAGCTCAAACCAAGAAAAATGTCCCTCCGTAATAGTGCGAATTCTCATTTTGCCAAAAAATCACGCGAATCCATTGGGTAGTTTTTGAGAAATCGATGTTCAAAACAAAATAATCGCAGTTTTGCTAAAATGGTTTTTCGGCCAAATCTCTCTAGCTTAGAGCAACAACCTCCGGCCAATAGACATTGATAAAATGTGCAATGAGACTGTGTATCGATCGAGTATAAATAAACCAAAATTGTCCTTACGATTTGGCAGTAATTTTGAAAAAACTGATTTTCTCAAAAACGGCCATTTTTGGACCCCAAAAATCGTTTTTTGCTTATACTGACTTAACCACTAGAGATAGCTTAAAAGTTGTAAAAGCAAAAATGTTCATTTTTGCGCCCTCTTTCCAGCCATACCAACAAATCTGGTGTCTCGACTATGGGCTGAGAAAATAATGGCAAAAACCAAAAATTTCTTATCTTTGCACCTAAGAATGCGGGACTGGTCCCAGAATGTTAAAGAGCACCGAAATAGTGCATTTGAAAAGTTTCATCCACTTTCATAAAGAATTAAAGCCTATAGGGTCAAATTTACACAAAGCGATACCAGCACCTTAATACATAATCAACATTTGCTCAGTGAATAACTGTTTTTGTCTCATTGTCTGTCAATATACATATAGTGTATATTTATTTAGTAACTTTATGTTCGTATTTATTACTATTACTATTACTATTACTATTCGTATTTGCTAGTTAGTAGTTGGGTTCCTTCCTGAGTTATGGAATTCTTCCGCATTCTGAAACACCCATTATTTCAAATAACGGTGTTCAACAAACTGGATAGTTCTGTTTGCCAATTGAACAAAAATCTAGTATGTGAATGTTTTCAACCATGTGGAGTCAGTTGTTCGAGATCAGCAAGAAGGGTTCACTTCAAGCCCCAGAGAAATTTTAGGCGAACGCTCTGCCCACTGACTTACGGTTGCGCGCGCAGACCATCCGTGTGCTTGGGGGGGGTTTGGGGGGGGAGTTTCACCCCCCCAGACCTGAGCTCCACCCCCCCCCCCAAGAGGGGTCCCTCACCCCCCCAGAAGCCGGATTTTGCCTGTAAAAAACCTGAAAAATCCGGTTTTTCGGCGGCCTTCGGCCGCCCTTCACCCCCCCCCAGAACTTCCCCTCCTGCACATGTCTGGCGCAGACCCATCAAGTTGTGTCAGAGTTCATGTACTAAGAACAGTGAAAACTTAACAGCAGCTTATTTAGAGCGATGAAGAGCTGAATTTGAACTGAAAAACTAATTTCGGTTTCACAAAATTTCAGACTCTGCTTGCAATTAAACGGCCGAAACAGCACCTTTTTCAGCTTCTCTTGTTCCTTAAAAAATTTGAACATTTAGCGATAAGATTTCAAATTTCAACTTGTTGGAAGACATTAAAGTTTTCATTCAAAACTGTGAACGGTGGAGATTAGTACTGGGGTTGGCCAAATATTTTCCTGGTTGGCATAACTTGGCTTGCCCGGAGCTCTATATTGGCCAGCCAGTTGGCAGTTGGCTGCTAGTTGGCCGTTAGCTGTCGTCCGTCTACTGTCTAGCCATTAGTGATGTGGATCGGATCGGATCAGCGGCTAAAATTCTAAACGATCCGATCCAGCAAAATTATTTGTCGATCCGATCCGATCCGGCGATCCGAAATGATTTCTTCAAAAAGCTAAGTAGAACTAGATTAAAAGTAGGTTTTTGCCTTGTCAAACATATCTTACACACTAGTTTCGTTAAAATGTTTTTATTTTATCCTTCCGAAATACGAAAGCGTAATTGAACAAAATTATATAGATTAGACAAAAGAAGTAAAATTACTGAAAATATTGCGCCAGATAATGATCGCGGCCTGCATACCAAAATACAAATTTCTCATTACCAATTTAAGATAATACAAATTAAACATTTCAGTTAAACCCAAAATTTGAGAATTAATTTCAATTTGGATTAAAAAATTATTAACTTGATCTACCAGACACCGAAATTGAAGTTGCAATTTTTTGGATCGCCGATGAAACTGACATTTTTTCTCGGAAATTGAATCTGAAGCTTGGACTGTACAGCGAAAACGGACCAAAAACGTTAAAAACATTGCGAGAAGTAAATTTTCAATGATTACAGAGTTTGACTTCGGGTTTTGGAATAAAGCCACAAAGAGTTCAACCATATAACTTCACTCCAAAATTCTGACAACAGTAAGCAACATTAATCACAGAGAGCTATGCATTAATTAATTCATTTTTCATTACTACTTAGCAGCATAGTAAAGCCCGGTTCACACTAGGCAATAATTTCCGGCAATATGATTGCCAGCAATATGATGGCCAACGAATTGCCCATGTATATATTGCTAGTGTAAACAGTGTAAAAATTGCCAGCAATATTGCTGTCAATCGGCAATCTCAGCTAGGAGAGTGAGCAAGCTCTGTGGCAATTAAACATGTAAATATGGCGGCGTACAGATTGCCGCTGCACTAACATTTTGAATTTCCCGCTATATTGCCGGCAATCTTGGTTGCGCAGTGTGAACGGGTGCATTGCTAGGAATATTGCCATTGCCCCTAAATTGCTGGCAAGTAGATTTCCTGCAGATTGCCTAGTGTGAACCGGGCTTAACAGCGGGTCTTGATTCTGCACAGATGCATTGCGTATAATTATATAGTAGGTTAAAGTGCTAAGTTGCTGTAATGAGTTGTTACTTACTGAATGCTAAGTTTGAGAGACTCAAAACCAAAATCAAGTTTGGTTGGTAGAAGGAAAATATTGGACTAGCAACGTAAGCACCAACCAGAGCAGTGATCGAAGTCAAGTTCAGTCACAAATATGCGTCGGGCACGGTTTAATTTTATGTTATGTTGGGTATCAAGTCGGATCGCCGATCCGACTGACTCAAGCGATCCGATCCAGACCGATCCAGCAGGTCTACCGATCCGATCCGATCCGATTCGATCCGATCCGGCCTCCGGATCGCGGATCGGATCGATTTTGCCGATCCGATCCACATCACTACTAGCCATTGACCCTTACCTAGATTGAATTTACTAGTTTCATGAGTCTACAGTGCGTAATAAAGCGTCAACTTTACCAAAATAAAGTAATTCAAGTTAGATTTTTTCAAACTGTTACCAAATACTTACACTGAATTGCACAAAAAGAAATAATCTTGGGCTTGAGATTATCTCGAGATTAACTCAAGATTAACTCAAGCTCCAGACAATGGTAAGCTCGGGATAATCTCCAACTACTGAAATTTCAGTCCTACCCTTGAGTAGGATTAAGTCAGGATAATCTGCACCTCGAGGTTTTCATTACAGATGCCTGAATTTGAGCCGTTGATGTTCATTTTCTTCTATTTTGACAGCAAACTTTAAGCATTATTATACTTTAGGAACACCACTTTTACTTGATTAAAGACGCTGTTGCCTAGATTATATCAATATAGCCTGAAACATTTTAGTTTTATGTATGCTACACTAAAGCACATAAGAACATTGTTTATACACAAACTAATATGCAAGAATTGTCTTGACTGGTATATATAACTTTTGTAAAAGATTGATGTCTAAATAAAATTATCTTTGCATTTGATTTTCCAAACAATCCTTTTATTTAGCCTGGATATGGTTAAACACATGTTCCTGGCTGATGCCGCCGTCCAGGTCATTTTGGCAGATAACCATCGAGTTTTTGAAAAAGCTAAATGCTATGTTTTTAGTGGTGAAAGAACTGCTCATCACACGACATAAAAACACGGTTTGATTGGTTAATCCGTAACTCGATATAATCTCCAGCTTAAGCTGTAGATCGGATAATCTCTAACTAATTTTATTTGGTGCAGCAGATAATCTCGAACTCAGAGTTATAGATAAGCTACAGCTAACTCAATCCTGAACTTGAAGATTATCTGTAGCTTAAATTTGAGATCATCTTGATGTTGGTGCAAACGAGTGTTAGCTTCACTTTGTGTCTTGTGATGCTTCCGTTTTAATCTTGCTGGAGTTAGCCTTCTAAATGGATTGAGGAAACGTTATCCACTAAAAATGCAGTTTAAAACTTAAGGTTTTACCAGGCACTGTTGGTTGGCAGAGCTAAAATTTGCATCCAATCAAGGTCTATTTAAAAGATTTGGATAACTGCAGTAGTATGAGTACGGACTTCTAAACACTGGGGCTAAGTGTCAACATCATCTAGCCTGAAAATCTGTAGTAATCCATTGCAGGGTCGTTGGCCAGCTAACGGACATCTGGCCGGACATTGGCCAAGCTCGAATTCTGGTTTTATGCGTTTACTAAGTGGCTATTTTTTCGGCCAATGGCCAACAGAGTAGAATGGATGGGAAGGCTAAACGAATCAGGACCCAAGGTTCGGGCCCTAATGCCTATTACATTTGTCTAGATTAGATATTGACCTTACTTGTAGTTTTCTCTTAGTGCCACATCTGTGTTCGCATTGAAATTCTCAATTTTATTCCTGCTAAATACAGCTCCTAATAGACGGCTTTTCTGTTTTGCTCTTAGCGGAAACAGCGTCCAAAGCCACGTTTTCTGCATACTGTTCTGTCAGGTGATCTTCATATGGGTCATATGATCTTCAGCTGTACACAAAACATTGCAAATTGGCATTCCGTCATGACAAATTTTTAAAACACGGATTAGTTAACTTCACAACAGTTGTTTTGATCAGTTCCCAGTCAGTTATTAGCAACTACTAGAGTAGTTCCTGCCTGTTTTTCTCCAGGTATCATGGTTTGATGTTGAATAATTGCTCAAAATCCGTGGGAAATTAGACGGACATGGGCCTAGAGATGGGACCGATTCCAATACGAGGAAATATATAGCTGCTTCACTGCCAAAAATATAGCTGACATATTAATTCTGCAGACGGTTCGTTCTATATGCTTGAACTCTGATTTGACGTTCGTATCAGAATCCGAAAAATTTAGGCTTAAAAGTACGAAATTAAATATTCGCAACTTTCAAACTTTTCCACTCCTAAATTTTCGTTCTCTCTTTCATAATTTTGTTGCTTCCTGAAAACGCCACCTCTTATTTTCCGATTTTTGAGTTGATATACCCTATGGTAGTAATTTCTGACGACTACATCACAACGGAATATATATATATATATATATATATATATATATATATATATATATATATATATATATATATATATATATATATTATATATATATTTATGTGTGTGTATATATATAATTAACCTTTTCATTAATAAGGGTAATCTTCAATATAAGCTTGTAAAAAATTCGAAATTTCAGAATAAAGGTGTCGATACCTTTCATTAGTACAATAAAACAATACCGAACATTTCAAGCATGTAATAATTTAATTCTTAACGACAATGCATAAGGGATAAAATGTCACCAATTATACTCAAATAAACTTTTTATCTTGTACCAAACCTGAAATTTAGGTTGTACCACCCACTGCTTCAATGAGAGCTGACACATGTCTCAGTCTCCTAAAAACGAAAGCTGGGAGGTTGTCTCACCTTCAGTGGACGCTGATGCTGTTCCATTTCCAGTTTTGGTTATAAATTTATTAGTTACAGCTTCAATTCCAGTGATTGTATCTACCTTTTTACTTTCAGTATCTCTCAGTTTCATCGCCGTATTATATCCCTTTCAGGTCTAGATTTGTTCAGTATCAACTGAAACTAGATTTTTAGTTTCAACTTTAGTCACTAACTAAAAAGATAATATGAATGGTAATTCTGTGATTCACAACTACTAGATCTAGCTTTTGCAAATTTTCCACCGTCTCCTAATTACATGTTCTAGCCGTTTTTGCTTAGTTTATATAGGATCCTGCCAACAGAATTGCGAATGACTTGACCTGATGATGCTATTTTCAAGCTTTCTAAAGTATATCCTAAGCTAACTGGGAGATCCCCCTGCGTTACCGAAACATTATTAAGGATTCCACAGACATGTTTTTGGAGCTTCGAGCAAAAACGGATCCCCAACATTAGCCTCCTGCGCATATCTGGTTCCGCCACGACTCGTAACTTAGGTAGACACTTCGATCTCAAAATTCCGTATGCAAAAACATCTCTTTCAGCCAACTTTTGGAAAACATTCAGCGGCAGCATTGGCAAGATTACCGACATACTATCCTACCCTACTATTAGAGCTCAGTCACAGTAAATGTTTACTAAATCGTTACCAACAACGTTTATTAGAATTTCTAAATAAAATCACACCAAACAGAACAAACGAACAAACATCGGCAGTGAGAGATAACGTGTACCTCAAGTAAAACGTTACCTAAATACAATAGTATTACACTACTGTGCAGTTACAGGAGGATAGCGATTTATCCTATAGCCACTTTTACGTAGCACCTGTCCCCTATTTTCGCTGGTTCACATGAAACTAAGGCGAAATTATCATGCAATTGCAGTCAGGAGTCAAACTTAAACCAACACCTAAAATTCGGACAACGTAGTCTCGATGCAAAAGGGCAATGCTTTAACAACACAATAGCACACTGGTAGACTGAATAAATCGATAAATTGAGGTACCCCAACAATCGAATTTACCCAAACTAACCACACTTTTCCAAAAGAATAGTTGACAAATCAAAAACTTGCTTTAATTTAATGCAAAACTTAGCACTGCCAGTCCGCATCAAAACAATAACGTAAGCCTTTTAGATAGACAGAAAAAAAACAAGTGACATTTAACTACCAAACTTGTCAGGTATATACGTATTAAAAGAAACACAACACGTAGATCAAACAAAATCTAACTGGTAAGGAAGGGTGGGGAAGTGGGGTGGGAAGGGGGCAACATTAGGAACAGCAAAAAACAACCAGGGGGCGTGACTTACAGTAAGTACGCTTATATTAATTAATATAATAATTCTTTTAAGCCTAAAGACAATAAGCACTGAAAATACAGTATAGATAGAAACAACTACTACACAAAGAAACAAACTACTATACTGAAGATAAACAACAAAATGAAAATTCTATTTCTTCATAATCAGGAACTAGGTAGGTAGGTATCATTTTGCCATGACAACCAGAACAACAATATTTCTATTTTCATTTTCATTCCATTTCCACCTTCTACTCCATTTTAGAGAGCAAATAGGAGTAGGAAGGCCATCATGAGACAGAAGAGCCCCATGGCCTCAGAGAGGGCGAACCCGAGGATGGCGTAGGAGAAGAGTTGCTGCTTGAGAGACGGGTTCCGGGCGTACCCGATGATCAGGGACCCAAACACCGACCCAATACCGGCTCCTACAGCAGACAAACAAAAAACAAAATAAACATGATATATACGTAATACCAAGAGTACATAATGATAAGAGTATGACACTAAGCTAAGCTTGAATATTTATCATGGTGCTCATTTGAAAGGTCTAGTTGAGCTATATATAATATACACTTTTTTACTATTGGACGCATCCTTTCCCTAATTCTGAGTTAAACTCAATTCCAAATTGCTGTCATGTTCAGGACAATCTTGGTTTATTTATACTGCATATATATCAACGAAGAAACAGGGTCACCGTCAAGGGCGTATCCAGGGGCAGGGGTATAGGTATTCTGTCCCCGGACTCGCTCCCCCCCCGGGAACAACCCTAAAAATACCATGTATATACATAAACACATATTATATACATAATACACTAGGGGTTTACTTTAGGCGAAAAAAGCGGGGTAGGGCCCCGACCCCAGGTCTAAGTGGGGGAATATAACATGGTCTAAAATTGCCAAAAATACAGTAAAATTAGCCTATTTCAACATATACTGGTGCTAAACCAACATAATTAAGTTAAAAATTCTGCCGGCTAGTAGACCCTTAGCTTCAAGGTTGTCATTTGGCGTGATGATTAGGCTAATATGTTCCCATCAGCAGAAAAATACCAGACAGGCGCTGTAGCTTATGTTCAGCTAAGGAAGTTGATCTTCAAAGTTGATTGACAAATTTTCACAAATTTTGGCAACGAAAAGAAAAATTTTAGTTCTGGCCAAAATGCAAAATGGCAGACAAGACGACAAATTTCAAGAATCTTTATATATATATATATATATACACACACATATATATATATAATGTACGAACCGGATCCAGCAACCCCTACGGTGGCAGCACCGGCCCCGATAAACTTGGCCGCCGAGTCAATGTCCTGCTTCGCAGCCGATGTCTGAAGGGATCGCACGTTCTGACTTAGGACAGGAGTGTTCTAAAACAAACAGAATTACACAGTAGAGGTATATAAATACGTATATACGTAATAAGCGCGGCGGGAAATAAAAATCCATATTTTTGAATTTTGGCTGCAACCTTTTTGTTAAGCGACAAATCGAAAATCTAACAACAACTACCATGAAGTCTTGGGAAGAGCTTCAAAATGAGACATAAAACATCTCTCTAGCACCGACGGTTGGAGAGAAATTTTCGACCAAACCGATGCGGAAAAAAGCCGAAATTTTTGCTGGAAGCATGCCAGAACATTTTGACAACACAATTCGAAAGAGCGGGTCATTTTTAGTACATCTGCATCAAAAATATCAACAGTTTTGAAAATTTTGTATATGTTTAACACGTAAGCATCAGCAAATTCTGGAAATGTTTGAAATTTGCTTAATTTCTGCAGTTTAAGCATCCTACCACATAGAAAACGTGTTTTTATTGCATTTAAAGCCAAACCCGACCTATTTTAGTAATAGGTAAAAGTAATATTAGTAGTAATTTAACGAATACGCCCGGAAAAATAGGGTTTTGATGGTAAATGTTGAAAAAATTTTCCGGCTTCGCAGGAGTTTTAGACATTTTATATATAGCTATTTTAAGCTTAACTTTAGGTTAAAATACTTAATATTTTAGCTCAGCAGCAAGAAATAGCTATTTTAAGCTTTTTTAAAAAAATTTCTTTCCCCCTAGAAATTGTTGCCTAGGAAAAAGCCAGCTCTGGTGGTAAAAGTGTGGGAAAAGATGGTCACTATTTCTCAACCGAGTGACCTAGCGAAAATCCGACTAGCCCACGTTAGAGCATAATCCACAAACCCCTTCATGCACCAAGAAAACTCCTGTAACTATTACCAGTAAGTTGGCATAATCTTAGAAAATTTGAAAAATCCTTAGGTTTTTGGGCAATTTTAGGTTTGTGGGTGTCAACTTCGGACCCATGCCACACGAAAGCTCAATCGACAGGAACGGTAATTTACATTATGATCTTAAAGACTCGAACTTTCATTTGCACTAGATTTTGTATCTCTATCTTATACCAGTCGAGCAGGGTGAGCCGTTGTTTTTTTCCCCCACTTTGCCGGTGATGCTTTTTCCCCCTCTGACTATATATTACTAGAGCCAAACTGCATATATACACCAACGTGAAGTTCGAGACATGTTCTCTGTGAAACTGCAATCCGTTTCGGGCTATATAGGTCTTTCCGCTATATAGGTCTTTCGAGCTGGGCTTTTTCTAGGCGAAAAAAAGTGGGGGTGGGGAGAGTGGGGGGGAGCCCCCCTACTAGAGGGGGGGACCCGAAAGTGGGGCGGGGAATCCAAGGTGGTCCAAAATCGCTAAAAATGCAGCAAAAATAGCCTGGGCCCCGTTTCACGAAGCGCTTACAGCGCTATACAGGCGCGTAGCCAGGGGGGGGCGAGGGGGGCATGCCCCCCCCCCGAAATCGTAGGCAAAAGAAAACTTTTTAACTAGTAGCAGCAGCGCGAATAAATATTTCGAAAAATTTTCGCCTGCGGCGCTACTTTCCAACGAAAACATCTCAAAAAGTTCCAGATTTTACTTGAAAATTTCCACCAACTGTTTAGTTGCGGTAGAAGTTTCAGAGCATTTTTAGCTTGCCCCCCTCCGAAATTTTTTTCTGGCTACGCTAGTGGCGCTATAAGCTTATAAAAAGTATCAATTTTACAAGCTTATAAATTTTACCGTTTCACGAAAGTCTTGTAAGTTTAGATTTCTTATAAGTTTTATAAGCAGGAAGGACCACTTACTGAAAATCCTTCATACTTTCACTACTCAACATAAGTCAATGGGCACAATATATGCTCTACTTTGACTTTTAAGTTCCCGCAAACGTCCGAACTAAATAAATTCGAATTATATAAATCAAATAAAATTAGTTAATTTATGAAAGTATTCTATTAATAGTATTAAAGCATACAGATTAACAACTGATGAAATTATCTTAAACGTATTTGGTTTCAGCAGTTTACTTCTAATTTTTTACAATCCACCCAACATAATATTGTTGACTAAGTTTGTCAATTCACAGATTATTTGTACACAAAAAATGAAGAATATTTGAAAACTAAGTTTTATTCTCATGTTCATGCTTTATTTTCAGTCTAAATAATAAATAAGTCTTGTAAATGCGTAGAAATAGTTACAAATTGGCAGCTATGAGCGCTTATAAGGGCAAAAATTATAAGCGATATATAAGAGTTTTGTGCAACACTTTATAAGATCTTATAAACCGCTCATAAACCGCTTATAAATTTCCGCTTATAGCCTAATAGTAAGCGACTTTATAAGAATGTTAGTGAAACGGGGGCCTGTTTTCTAAATATACTGCTATAACTATGCTAGAAAGTGCTCAAAAATCGAGTTTGAGTACCAAAATAGACGATTTTCGACAAAAAATTCCGGCGAAGCCGGAAAATTTTTAAAAATTTTGACCAAAAATCCGTAAAAATTAGCATTTTCTGGGCAGCTTATGGTGAGTGGGGGCGGGAGGATCCAAAAAGTGGGGGGGGGGGCGCCCCCCAGTAAAAAAGCCCAGGTCTAGCAGGGTGAGTCATTGTTTTCCTCCACTTTGCTGGTGATGCTTTTTTACCCCTCCCCCCCTGACTATATTGCATTTAAAGCCAAACCCGACCTATGTTAGTGAAAAAATGGCGATCATTGGCGAAATTGAAAAATTTGGCTGGAAATGGCACCATGTCAGATTTTGGCCACCAGGACCACACATATAGCCATGGGGGAAAACCCACATTTTCGGATTTTGGCTGGAACTTTTTTATTACAAGGACTATCTGAGAACTTTATATACCATCGTACTTGGCGTACTTAGAACTTTCTTTTAAGCCTATTTGCACTTCTCTAAGTTGTGCCGTTAGAGCGGTATAATGCAAAAAGTAGCGGGGGAAAAACCCAATGGGGGGGAAACCCAAATGGGGGAAAATAAACCCACCCCTCACAGGTCTTAAAAATGGTTCTATCGCAATTCTGACACTTCCAGTGTAAAAGTCAACCCTTTTTTAGTTAGTATGAACCAAAAAACCCGATCTAAGTAGCTTTTTTGAGATCTCATGTGGCGTTGAAAATGCTGCATCAACTGGCCAGGTTTCATAAAGTTTAACACATATATATATAAACATAGGGCAATTTTTGAAAAATGCTAAAAATGATGTAATTTGATAAAACTTATTATTCTATCGTGTAGAGAATGGTTTTTTACGTAGAATTGGCTGTTAAAATCCACAATTGTACCTGTATTGGGTTCTCCAGTACCGAAATGGCACTTTTAAGGTTTTTAGTCCCTAGCTAGCCAGGTTAGCAAAATTGTCCGAATCTGACCGCATAGGATGACGCAGCGTGCTCGATAGTACCGTGCAATAGTCTCTAATTGTTTCCGTGTTGTTGTTAAAAAATTTTTCAAAAAAATTTGGGTGGGTTTCCCCCCCCCCCCCCCCAGTGGGGTTTTTCCCCGCCACATTTGGCAATGTGCCAGACTAACGGTACAGCGGATCGGTCTAATTTTGGCTGTGTGCAAAGAGGAAGAGTTGCCATCATTGCAGATATTTGCAAAACTTTTCTAACCCAACCCAGTCAAAAGTTACATCGGTCCAAACTTTTGGTAAATTTTTGGATGGTTGAACCAAAAAGTAGTTGTCATTTTCAAAATGTCATAAAATGAGCAGGAGTGAACCAAATGACTTGATCTTTGCATACGTAGGTTAGAAAGAGTCGCGCTTCCTGCTGCTATGTTTTGGAGCTCATATATCCAACCCATGACCCAGGAGGCGGGTGGGTTTTTCCCCCCAAAAAGGGGGTGGGTTTTTTTCACCCCATGGCTATAGAAGGTTAAACCTAGGTAAAATCTATACCAAATTAATCAGAAATTAACCAAGAAATGCATGAATTTTTCCTTTGCTGTTAATGGTTAGAAAAAATTTTCATTTTGAAATTTTGGTTTTTTCCCGCCGAGTCTAGCTCACCCCCAGGTCGCACCACAGGTATAGTCAGAGGGGGGAAAAAACAACGATTTTCGAAATAAGGTTATTACTCGCTACAGACTGTAGCTAGCAAGACGCTTTATATACCAGCATGTAGGGCTTGGCCTGTACTTTCTATACCACCAGTAAAATCAGCATTCGGTTGTACTTCTAGTAGGCTAGCCTCAATATAGACCATCTTTTTTTCCCTCACAAGTGGGGGAAAAAAAAGATGGCGGTGGGGAAAAAGATGGCACCAAATTTCGTTCCTTCACCACCATAGCAGCAGATAAATGGCATTTAAAGGCATAAAACGCAATATCTACTTCTAACAACTCGTTGCCGGCAGCCAGGCTTAGTATTATCCATCGTAAATGCCAAACTTAGTAATGAGCTAACATTGCTAGGAAATTAAGATTTTTGGTCTACAAAATCTTATTTTTTTCCGGTAATTTATAATTTAATCGCCTTTTGTGTTAACTTGCAATGATAAAATACACCATTTTGCAATATTAACCCGCAAGAAATTGAGTGTTTTATTTATGATGGGTGGCAAAATCGCACAAAAGTGTTCAGGGGTCATCCATTTCGGGTGGAGTCTTTTGCATATCCACACTTGTGAAACTCTCTGGAATGTCCACAGTTCATAAGATCACAAAAATATTGTTTATGGACCCTAATTTTCTTGTTATCTGCATGATTTACCCCCCCTGGGAATATTTGCCAGCATTCCTCCACAGGGGCAGGTCATATGGCTCTTTTCGGCAGCGGAAGGTCAATTGGGGGGTATAACAGTTCAAATGAGTAAACAATTAGTCGTTATTTTTGCTTAAATCAAAAAAACGAAACTGCCGGCAAAAAAGCACACCGTTGTTTTTTCCCCCCTCTGGTGCAAAAAGTGTGGGAAAAAAAAAAGATGGTCACTTTTCTCAACCGTGTGACCTAGCGAAAATCCGACTAGCCCACGTTATAGAGCACATCCACAAACCCCTTCATGCACAAAATGACTCCTGTAACTATTACCAGTAAGTTGGCATAATCTTAGAAAATTTGAAAAATCCTTAGGTTTTTTGGACAATTTTTGGGTGTCAACTTCGGACCCATGCCACACGAAGGCTCAATCGACAGGAACGGTTATTTGTATTATGATCTTAAAGTACAAGACTTGAACTTTCATTTGCACTAGATTTTGTATCTCTATCTTATACCAGTCGAGCAGGGTGAGCCGTTGTTTTTTTCCCCCACTTTGCCGGTGATGCTTTTTCCCCCCTCTGACTATATATTACTAGAGCCAAACTGCATATATACACCAACGTGAAGTTCGAGACATGTTCTCTGTGAAACTGCAATCCGTTTCGGGCTATATAGGTCTTTCCGGTAGTTCAGGGTGACTCCCAAAGTTGACCCTGTTCTGACCCCCAAGTCGGAACCAAATTTCCAAAATTTTCAGACCCAAAAAATTTGCTGAGAGGCAGCGAGAGCTACAATAATACAGCCTCTGGGGTAGTTTTGGACGCTCTTTAAGATAGGCCATGAAAATCCGATCTAGCTCATACGGGTGACTCACAATGGCGTTGGGTTTTCCCGCATCTCGGACTGGACTTTTCCCACCGCGCTATACAGCATTATAAAATCACACAAAAAACAACCAGATGATTTTTACGACCACGTGATAGATCCATCTCTCGCAATGCATCTATATGTCCTGGCATTTTTAGTGGGTGGGGAAGAGGCGGGCCTCCCCACTTTTCGGCAAGCCTCCACCCACTTTTAAAGTGTCGAAAAAATCAAGTTTTCAAGGTCAAATTTAAAAAATCTTCTAAAAAATTCTTCATTAAAAAATCCAATTCTAGGACCTACAAGTTTATTGTAAACTTAAAACAGTAATGCTTAGCGTCTTTTACCTTAGTATGCAAATGTCGCTAAAAACTTAGGCGTAATTTTGATATATTACATGTGGGCTTGTTTTGATGTATATACTTTGGGCTTGCCCATTCCACTTCAAGGCCCCCGCTCCCACTTACCACGCCACATAGCGGCAGCCCCTCCCTCACATTCAAAACGCGAAAAAAATGCCAGTCTGTCAACTGGGAAAGAAACCCAAGAAACAGCTTACTCCATAGACCGGGGAAAGTGTGGAGCTAAACTGAGAGATCACAGGTCGGTTTCTGGCCATCTGAAAAAAACAAAACAAACATAAAAGAAAGGTATTAATATCGTAATCGTAGCTAGCTTTTTCCTGCATGGGGGGTGTGGGGGCGGCCCCCCCCAGATATGGGTCGCCCTTCCCCCAGAACTCTAGGGTGCCAGGAAAAATTGGGTTTTGAGGGTAATTTTACATATTTTTTATCCATTTTAAGCTTCAATTTAGGTTAAAAATAGTTAATTTTCCAGCTCAGCAGAAAAAAATAGCCATTTTCCAAACATTTATGAAAAATTTTTCTTGCCCCCTCAGACCTGCATGGGGGGGACTGCCCCCCCCCGAAATTTTTGCGTAGGAAAAAGCCAGCGTCGTATAATAAATCGAAGCGAAAACAACGTTGCGTTACTTTCGGCGAGAGTGAGAACAGATGAGAGTGGTTAACCTAAGTGGGGGTTGAGAAAGCCCGGCCTGACCACCGCGTTCACTCCAAAGACCAAAAAACCTGGAACCTGAAGCGGTCTAAAAATAACGGACGGATGGAAGACAGGTCTTCCACATCCACCATCTGCCCCACCCCCCCCAATCACAAAAATTAAAACAAAAACGGAAGAGCGCACAAACTGACTCTTACCAGAGCAATTCTGCCCAACACATTCAGGCCCATCTGTGAGGAAACCATGGTAATAAAAGAAGCGGCAAAAGGTGATGAGGATAACAACAATGGAATTATACAAGCAACAAAATACAAATAAGCTGTGAAACAGAAAAAGGCTCCTCACAGGCTGGCTGTCTAAAAATCACGGACGATAATATATATATATATATATATATATATATATATATATATATATATATATATATATATATATATATAAACCATGGGTGTATCCAAGGTTTTTTGCAAAGGAGGGGGTCCTGACAAAAGTTTACACTTTTGTAATGGAGTATTGATAAAATACTGGGCCTTTTTTCTAGCCGAAAAAAGTGGGGGTGGGAGCAAGGCCGCACCCAGAGGGGGTTCAAGGGGTCCAGACCCCCCCTGGGATGACCAAATGGAAAATTTTTGATATTTTTACG
Source organism: Trissonchulus latispiculum (assembly GCA_030248195.1). NCBI lineage: Eukaryota > Metazoa > Nematoda > Enoplea > Enoplida > Ironidae > Trissonchulus > Trissonchulus latispiculum. Next base: position 24,663 of record JASAND010030788.1, read on the forward strand.
GCAAAAACAGCTATTTATAAAAAATTTTTTGCGCCGTCGGCGCGAACATTTCCTTTTTGAAAGAAATATAGAGGTCGGGGAAAAAAAACCAACCCGCAAGTGGTGGGGAAAAAAACCAATCCCCCGTTTGGGCGATGGGGATGAGCTAGCGGGCTCAAATTTTGCATGCAAGTTGGTAGGGCCCATCCCACCTACCATACCAAATTTGAGCTAAATCGGACCACTTTTGAGCATTTTGCGACATTTTGAAAATTTTGGCATTTTTGACCCCCCCAAAAATTCAAAATTTGCCTATTTTTGAAGGCCTGTAAAAAATTTTCCATAGCAGTTAGATAATAACTTTTAATAGTTTCTATGAGAACAACATGTGCTCTTTCCAAAAATGTCGGTCTCGCCTTCCTGCGACGCTTGGCAAGCTGCCAGCAGAATTTTTACAAAATGGGAAAAAACCAAGGGGTGGGAAAAAAACCAATTTTTGCTTTTGCTGCCAAACTCCCAAAAATGGTTCTTAGTTGCTCAAAAGTCATCCACATAGCAAGTTTAATGCGTTCTTTCACGTGAACAGCTCAAAATTGCATTTGGACTTGGCAATTTTGTGCTAGCCGGTAAAAACCTCATTTCGGCGGATCGGCTGTTCGGCTCAGCTAAAGCGGCCAAAAAGTACTCTGGGACAAAGAAATACGCGAAAAAATACTGAAACAACGTTTATTTTAATTTATTTCATCGAATTTCGAAAGATTTACAAATTTTTGCATTTTAACATAGAAACTGGCAAATTTGATGAAACCTAGCCAGTTGATGCTGCAAATTTTGATGTTTGATTTTCTCACTTATTATAAGGAATATCGCAAAAATAACTGCAGATATGAAGTCAGCGACGCCGATTTTACCTGTCGCATGCATAAAATCGCTAATATGAGTTACCCTGACCGAATACTGGGGTTGGTTTTTTTCCCGCCATTGGTTTTTTTACCCCGGCTAATTAACCGTTAATTACTAATTAACGACAGGACCTAGAGAGGCGATTTATATACCAAAATGACAGTCTAGACAGGGCTTGATAAGAAAATAATTTATAGCCGGATTGCTCCACTGGGTAGTTCTGTAGAGTCCAAAAAGTGACTACCTTGGTTTTTTTTCCCCGACCTCTATACACGTCCAATGTACTGTTTTTTTGGCAAAAATGCAAAAATTCTTCAACTTCTGGGGGGCTCCGCCCCCCAGACCCCCCTTGCGTTTGACCTTGGACCCCTCTTTTCAAAATCCTGGGTGGGAGCCCCCCCACTAGTGGGGGGGGGGGACCCAAAAGTGGAGGGGGGAAATCTAAAGTGGTCTAAAATCGCTAAAAATGCAGTAACACTAGCCTGTTTTCTACATATATATACTGCTATAACTATGCCTAAAAGTGCGCAAAAAGTGAGTTTGAGTACCAAAATAGACGATTTTTGACCAAAAAATTCCGGCGAAGCCGGAAAATTTTTGAAAATTTTGACCAAAAATCCAAAAAATTTCGCATTTTCTGGGCACCTTATGGTGAGTGGGGGGAAGCCCAAAAAAGTGGGGGTGGGCTGGCATTTTTTTAGGGTTTTGAAAGTGGGGGGGGGGGGCTTCGCCCCCCCCCCCCCCTAGGGAGGGGGAAGTGGGGGGGGGGGGGGGGACGAGCCAAATCTAAAATATACCGAAATTTTTAGCGAAAAATTAGCATTTTTAAGCTAAAAACGCAAAAAATCGCTGTTTTTCAGCTTAAAATTAGCTTATAAGTCCATAAATTACGTAGCTAAAAATTGAGAAAATTTGACCTCAAAAACCTAATTTTTTGACACTTTTGGGCGACCCCCAAAAAAGTGGGTGGGGGCTTGCCGAAAAGTGGGGGGCTCCGAAAAGTGGAGGGGGGAACCGAAAAGTGGGGGGGCCCCCCACCCCCCCCCCCCTAAAAAAATGCCTGGGTGGGGGGCCCAAAACGGGGGGGGGGCAAGCCCCCACCCCCCCCCCCCCAAGTAAAAAAAGCCCAGAAATACAACCCAAAAGGAGGGATTTCAACCACGGAATCCCCTCCGCTGGATATATACGCCCAGGCTATAAACCTTTAAAGATACCACACCACAGGTAAGGTTGCCTGGGGCGGGTAGCCCCCGCCCATTCTTTCAAACTCTCCATAATTTTTTGGGGGAGATCTGGGCTTTATTATATATTTCTCATCTAGCCCTTATAATAAAGAAGTTCCAGCCCAAATCCGAAAATGTGGCAATATATACCTGGGGGAACCCCTCCCCCCAAATGGAATAGTCCCGACCTCTCCCTCGAAATTTTGGGGGGCCCCTTTTTAGACCCCCCCCACGACCCCCTGGCATTTTTTAGGGTTTTGAAAGTGGGGGGGGGCGAGTCCAAGGTATAAAATACCAAAAGTTTTAGACAAAAATTAGCATTTTTAGGTAAAAACACAAAAAATCGCTGTTTTTAAGCTCAAAGTCAAAATTAACTTATAAATCCATAAATTAGCTAAACATTGAGAAAACATTTAAAATTTGACCTCAAAAACTTAATTTTTCTACACTTTTGGGCGACCCCCAGAAAAGTGGGGGGGGGCTCCGAAAAGTGGGGGCCCAACTCCCCACTAAAAAAATGCCAGAGCTGGCTTACTTCTACATAGGTCAAAATTTATGGGGGGGGCTCGAAGAAGCCCCCCTCGACGGGGGGGCATATTTCTTGACAAATTTTTAGGTTTTTTGTGTAAAAAATGCTAAAAATCGCTAAAAAATAACTATAGCAAGCTTAACAAAAAAAATCAAAATTCGGTTTTTTGGCTGGAACTTTCGCAAAACTAAACCAAATCGATTACTTTGAGGACCCATGGATAGGTCTTGGGCTAAGCTTTAAAACCACCCCAGTGTCGTTGCTCTACGACCTACCAGTAAGTAGCAGTAGATGAAAATGTGTGATTTTTTTGTTAAAGGTTTAACAAGAAAAACCACCCGTTAACAAAAAAAAATCAGTGGCGGATCGGATCCCAGAGAGCAGCTAGCAACTTTTTCTCATCAGTTTTGGCTAGAGCGCACTAAATAACGTAGTTAGAACCCCAAACCGCTAGCCTAGTGCTCCAACTAAGGCAACTGACCCCGCCGAAGTCTTAGTGGTCACTGATGGCCCCCGACAGGGTCCAGTATGAAGTCTGGTGGCTCTAAAGTGCCGTTTTAAAGGCTAAAACGTTGTTTTTTCGTGTTTGTGAGTGATTATAACCTATTTCCAGGCATTTTGGCAGAGAAAATCAGAACTTCGTATGTTGGTGGGGTATGACCCACGGTCACGTGACCCCTGCCGGACCCTTCCTGACCCTCCAGGTACCAACTGGACAGTCCGAAGTGGCTATAAACATGTCCTAGGGGGTTTTCCAGGGCGCTGAATTCAAATCTGGCATTAGTTTTTAGGTAACTATGGGCTAATACTGACTTCTGGGATCACGTTTACCGTCGGACGGTCCAGCCCCGGCTGGTTACCAGGTTGGCCTGCCAAAAGTGTCAGGCAACCTCAAAAACAACGTATATAAGGGTTTTCGAGGTCGCTGAGCTCGAATTTGACGTTAGTTTTGCTCCAGCTGCTGTTCTGACTTTAGTAACAAAATATAAAAATGATTTTTTTATCTGTTAAAATTTTAACAAAAAAAAATCACCCACCCCAGGACGGCTCAGAGGTCCGACTGGGAACTTCTATATATGTATCGATAGCCCACAGTCAGGACATGTCACATGCACAATATGGGTTGCCTAGGGTTTTCCCTTAGTAAATAGCAGCCGAAATTCGAACTTCGGTCATGAACGTTTTTGAGGTCACTTTTGGGTACCCTCACTTAAAGGTCTGCCCTGAACGCATGGAGAGGGCCTAGGGGCTCAAACTCACAGGCTGTAATGTCGAGATGTGTGGCTATCACCATGCAAAAATTTGGGTCTCTGCGACTTTCCTGTGAGTCAGGGTGGGGTGATTTTTTTTGTTAAAATTTCGGGTGATTTTTTTTGTTAAGCTTGCTATAATTTTGGTGTTTGTAAGCTAAAATAGTGGAAAATTAGGTAAAAATACCGCGAAGCCGTAAAAGTTTTTGAAAATTTAGGCTAAAAATGGTAAAAATGGCAATTTTTGGGGTTATGGCTATGGGGGAGGTCGGAATTTATGGGGGGGCTCCTCGAATGGGGGGGGAGGTCGCCGAATGGGGGGCCCCCTCCCCACCCCCAGTAGAAATAAGCCAGCAGACCCCCCCAAAACCTCCCCCCAAAAAAGTTTTCTATTTTTATGCCAAAAATAGCATTTTCAGCCATTGTTGTTTCCAACAAACATTCAACCATGAAGTATATATATATAGTCAAGCGGGAAAAAACCCACTTTTCAGATTTTTGGCCAGAACTTTTTACTGGTTTGAGATATTGAAATACTGACTATACAGGCTGCTAGGCCTAGTCGTAAGCTTCTTATGAGCTATAGAACACCTCTCTAGGGTGCGCCGTTAGTGAGAAAAATTGTCCCAAACTGGCGGGGAAAAACCCAATGCGGGAAAAACCCATATGCGGGAAAAATACCCACCCCGAAAATTTTTTGGCAAGTTGCCAGGAGCATTTCTAACCGTTCCAAATGAAAGAGCGGGTTGTTTTTAGTACAACTGCATCAAAATATATTAGTTTCTGTTGAAAAATTGAGGTCATAGTGGCTGTTGAAAATTTGGTATGTTTAACACATATATATATAAACATAGGCAAATTTTGGAAATTTTTTAAAATTGTTTATTTTCGGCAGTTTAAGCATCCTATCGTATAGAAAACGTGTTTTTTCTTGTATTTAGAGCCAAACTAGACCCATTTTAAGACAAAAATAAGCATTTTTGGACAAATTGAAATTTTGGCTTGAAATGGCACCATGTCCGATTTTGACCCCCTGGTCCCCATAACAGATCGAACCCAGGTAAAACCTATACCAATTTAATCCATAGGCTCTATTAAACAAATGTATGTATCCGTTTGACCTTTCCTGCTAATGCTTAGAAAAATTTTCAATTTTGAAAAGTGGGTTTTTCCCGCATGTGGGTTTTTTCCAGCCAACTCTAGGTCACCCCCAGGTCGCACCGGAGGGGTTAGAGCAGTGTGGCATATATCATTATGATGCGCAACAGATGCCCTACACACACATACAATCCGCTTTGGTCTAAGTCTTTCCAGTAGTTCAGGGTGGCCAGGCAAAGTTTGCCAAATTTCGGTACTTGGACGGACCAAAATTTTCGAAAATTTCAAAGTCTCAAAAAATTTGATGGGAAGCAGTGGGAGCGACAATAATACACCCTCCTGGGTTATTTTGGATGCTCTTAAAGATAGGCTATTAAAATCCTAGATAGCTCATACCGGTTAGCCCACACTGGGGGTGGGTTTTTTTCCCGCTTAACTATACGTAATTTTGGCATTAGACAGGGGTTTTAAACTGGAAAACTTGATTGGCAACATGTTTCTAAGTCTAAAATAAGGTCAATGTTGAGTCAGAAAGTCTATAAAACCGTTGAAAACGTGCATTTCTCGCACCAATGAACACTTAGTTAAAAATGTGGACTTTTTGAAAAATTTTGCAGAATTTACCCTACAAGTAACAAAAATGCTCCGCACAAAAGAGGATAATATGTGTGTGTTGGCTGTATCGTATATATATACAAGTAGGAAAAATGCTCCTTGCAGTCGCATGAAAAATACAATATGAGCCAGAAGGACAGCATTCAATTCGGGAAAAGACAAGATTTAAAATGTATAATATGAGCCAGCATTTACTTATGTAAAGGACAAGATTTAAAAGTTTAATATGAGCAGCTCCCTTTCTCGGGCTCATATTGACGCCTTGGGACGATGTTGTGTACGCAACTTAATCGATGCCAACGTACAAAATTAGAGTAAGTGTAAAAAATAGACATTGCTCAGAGCCGCCCCCCCCCAGGAGCCTGCACAGAGTAACTTAACCTGCTACTTAGACTATTGATAATATCACACTATTTACGTAATTACGTATTATATATTACGTAACCATAATCTGGGGTATTTTTACACAACGCACTTTTCAGCAAGTCCTTTTTGTCATTGCAGCCAGCATATTCCATTAGCTAGCTGTCATACCGTTAGCTTCTGTCACAGATCTGGTGTATTCAATAAAGCATATGTCTGACTGAATGCTCTAATTCAGAATCATATGAGCAAAACACGACGAAGATAGAGAGAAACCACTCCCTGCGGGCCGTCCGTGCGGCGTCAATATGAGCCCGAGAAAGGGAGCTGCTCATATTAAACTTTTAAATCTTGTCCTTTACATAAGTAAATGCTGGCTCATATTATACATTTTAAATCTTGTCTTTTCCCGAATTGAATGCTGTCCTTCTGGCTCATATTGTATTTTTCATGCGACTGCAAGGGCATTTCCTACTTGTCCTATTTCATTTTTGGGAATGAGGGAATGTGTAATGTGTTAATATGGTTTATTGACCATAACATTAACGCATACTGTTAAACTAAATGCTACCCCAGCAACTTGAACCAGGAACTGGTTCACGGTTGAACCAGTTGAACCAGATGAGATACGGCGTCGACAGTATGCTCATCGTGTTCAGCAACCCCGATTTACTATATAAGGGCAAGCTTTGAGGCAGTCCCAACTTGTCTATTTCAAGTTACAGAGCGTGCTGCGGCTGCAGCGCCGCAGCGCAGCACGATAGCAGCACCACACAGCGACGAGGATACTCTCATCGTGTTCAGCGACCCCGATTTACTATATAAGGGCAAGCTTTCAGGCAGTTTCAACTTGTCCATTTCAAGTTAGAGGTCGTGCTGAACAATCAGCGCCGCAGCCCAGCAC
>JASAND010030790.1:0-50919 GCA_030248195.1 Trissonchulus latispiculum
AAAAAGTTGGTACGAAATTTAACTTATTCCTATAATATTTTACAATTAATTTCTCAGCATTTTTAATCGTTGTTGATCTTTTTTTCCTGTTTCTAGTTTGATTGGCCTCTGCCTTCTACAGAATGAGATGTTCCCTCTCCGTCTGTGTCGTCATGTCCTGAAGTATATCCTGGGTCGTCCCATTACCTGGTACGATTTGGCCTTTTTCGACGGCCCCCTGTTTGAGTCCCTGCGTGGTCTGGCCACCTCTGAGCCCGACTCAGTCGCGGCTGCGGATCTGATCTTTTCCATTGATCTGACTCCAGAAGAGGTATATATGCACTGCTTAAGGTGGTAATTCCTTTTGGGCACATATTGTTGGTTGACGGCTCAAACCAAGATGAAATTTGATGAAACTTTCCAAAATAAATTCATCTGGGGTTCTAACACCCTCCGCGCAATCCCGCTTCAAAATTTCGAGATTTCCGTTCAGGACGATTTTTGCTAATTTCTGACAATTGAGCAGCAACTGCATCGTTGTGATTATACTCATTTGAAAGATCTCGTTGTGCTTTACATTTTTGCTTTTGGAAGCAACTTTCTGGATCTTCTCTATTGTGAGATATAGCCGAGTTTCTTATTTTTGCGTTGAAAACTTGTCATTTTTGCAAAAATCAAATAATGTACCATTTCTTGAGCTATACAAGAAGTAAAATTAAACTAAGGGTGTCGATTTGAAGGTCTCGTCGAGGCCGATTATCCTAGGCATGACAATCTTCCAACTGCTATCCCGTGAGCTGCTATCACAAAAAATTTAGTTTTTCCAAAAACATGACCAAATTTTTTCCAGCGATTGTGGAGCATTTACTATGTAAGCTAGAGGGTTGCCACTTAGTGGACGTGTTTTACACAAAAATACCCAGGGATCCTTTTTAGTTGCCCCGATTGCTGCTTTCTAGCTAAAGTGGCCGCTTGCCAAACTTGGGAAAGTAGGCAAAACCCATGTTGCGCAAACATTTTAGCTAATTTCTCATAACGCAGAGTAATTTCATTATAATTAAAAAAGTGTCCCCAGCTATTTGATAGTGGAATCGAATGATGTAGCCGATGCCTCACGAAAAAATTTACTTTAGTCTGCAAAAAATCTGGAAAATTAAAGTACTTCAAGAATGCGGTAAAATAGTTTCCGAAAAGAGAAGCGAAAAGTTTATGCATTCATTAACGAGAGAAAATGTTATGCTCCATTTTGATATAAAAATGGCTTCTTAACTCCAAGTAATGAATGAGTAATAAGGGTTCAAAGTTGACGTCTCCAAAAGGAATCACCACCTTAGGCTATATGAGGCACATCAACCATCTGAAGTCCAGCACACGGCTTCGTAGTTCGCCAGCCATCTGCACATCATTCAGAAATGCCGGATTAGGCAAGAATGAGGGGGGGGCAAGCAACCACTCGGTAACATAATTTAAGCACTTGGATAGCATCAGTGTAATTCGACATGGCAACGCCATGCTGCCGGGAACAGGCGGAGGTGGCATCTAGGTCCCCCGCGGTCATTCTTCACCAACTTTACACAAAAGCTATACTTTTGAATTTTCTGCGAGAGATACGCATACTAAAATCAGTGATTCATGTGGTTAGTTTCTGCTGGAGGCGTTAAGTCTGCTCTTTGTTTAAAGTTTGGAATTTTAGGAAGACAGTGAGTTGATTTAAACTAATGACTCGTTTTAGAGTTTAATCTAATGTGTTTGTGGAGATGTCGTAGCGTTGCCGGACTGGTGTTTTTGTACTGCGTACTTTTTTACTTTGTTTGCTGCTAACTGCGCATATCCCGCCATTTCTCCCATTTTTTTACGTTTTTTTCCAGGGCGGTGGTCGTGTGGACCTCAAACCGGGTGGCGCGGAGATTCCGGTGACCAGTGAAAATTTGTTGGAATTTCTGGAACTCTATGTTCAGCAGCGTCTTATTCGAACGGCTGAAAAGGCTTTGGAGGTACCATATCATATCTTTTTGTTGTTGATTGTGTGGTCAACTGGAGAGCTGCTTTCCATTATTAACAATTATTTAAATTTTATTTTGTTTTAAATATTGTTTATACCATCTGATCTATGCATTTACGTAAGATTATTTCAGCAACTGAAACAGGGTGTCTATGATGTGCTGCCGACCGGCTCTCTGTCGGGTCTGACTGCAGAGGACCTGCGTCTGATCCTGAACGGGGGCTCGGACATCGATGTGGCGCTGTTGCGCAGTTTCACCTCCTACTCTGACGAGAGCAACTCCAGTGCGGATGAGATTGCCCGCTGTAAACGATGGTTCTGGCAAACCGTGGCTCGGATGACCCCAACGGAGCGACAGGTCAGTCTGTTCCTCTGACAGTCCCCGAAGGGGGGGGGGGGTTGTAGGGTTAATGGTAGAACGGGAATTTCGGTCCCTAAAAATCAACCCGGAAGGTTTGTATTAAACCTCGCTCGCTGGTAGATATTTTATAGTTGTGAAATGAATTAGCTTCCTTGAGGTTTGTCGATTTTCTTATATGTATATAAATGTTTGTTTCCTCCTACGGTTTCAGGATTTGGTTCACTTTTGGACGGGGACACCGGGCCTCCCGTCCAGCGAGGAAGGATTTCAGCCTCTCCCGAGCATCCTGATTCGCCCGGCGGACGATCACCATCTCCCGACGGCCAACACCTGCATATCTCGACTCTATCTCCCCCTCTACTCCTCTCGGCAGGTTATGGCTCAGAAACTCCTTATTTCCATCAAGGCTAGAAACTTTGGATTTGTTTGATAGAACCGCTCTTCGTTAGGAATGGATGAGAAGATAACGCTATTTCATTCAATTTACTGAACTTCTTGTGTTTGCTGAATTAAATGGGAATAAAATGATATGTGACTGACAGTTATATATAATATTTTGTTATCTTATTTTTCAATTTGATATATTTTTGTGTTGGAGTGATATTTGGACTTGTTGTGCTTGGTAATTATTAAATATTGTGGTTTGGTTTTGTATGTCTAGTCGGTTAGGGCTAGGAGTAGGATGTAGGTTCAGGCTAACAGGTTCTTTCCCTCCCCTGTTGAAGTTTGGAAGATGTATATTGGCTGAAAATGGTTGATCTTGTATGTCTAACTGAAGTTAGTAAATCTCTGATGTCGGTTTTCGTTTCATTAGCTCTTCTAATAGTCTATATAAAAGACAACTGCAGGGCTGCCGCGGTTCCTTTTTTTAGAGGTCATTCTTTTTTCCTTTTTTCTGCAAAAATTCCTTTTATTTCCTTTTTTCCATAAAGAAATAATGAAAAACGCCTGCCTGCAGTCACTAAGGCCGTAGCCTTAGTCCGAACAGGAGAGAGCCAATGGGCGCTGTGGCCCATTGGCTCTCTCCTGTGCGGACTAAGGCTACGGCCTTAGTGACTGCAGGCAGGCGTTTTTCATTATTTCTTTATGATTAATGCCTTGTATCCTTCGTGGATCCGCCTGCTGGCCAGCGTTTACTTCATTTTCTTGACGTATTTCCTTTTTTCCAATAATTTTCTGAAAATAGACAAAGATGTGCCTAAAATTTAGTCTTAGGGTGGTAATTTCCGAAAATTTTCCGGCTTCGCCGGAATATTGTTTAACTTATTTTTTCAGTTTTATTATAGCATAGCTAGATCTACATACATTTTTACTTAATATGACTTAATAGCATAACCTGCAAGTACGAATTTGCAGAATGCACTAAATATATACGTATGGCAAAATGCGTAGACGTCACAGTCATGTTTTCCAAAAAAATTTCTAGAAGTCAAGATTGCAGTTGAAGGCATTGGCGCACCCAGGGGAGGGGTTTTGGGGGTTCCGAGGCCTCTCATCCCACACGGAATTTTTGGAGAGAAGGCCAAAAAACGATCCATTTTCAAAGCATACAATAACAAATAGGAAACGTTTTGTTCCTGCGTCGCCTCTCTATTTCAAGTTTTAAAAATTTGCGCACCTGTAGATATCTTTATTTCTCTCAATTCTTAAAAATTTTCACGCCTGGCGGCATCACTCTTCTATCTAAATTGAAAACATTTTCGCACCTGCAGAGCTGTTATATCTCAGTTTTAAACATTTCTGAGCCTGCGCCACTTGTCTACTTCACGTTTTCGAAATTTTCGAGTTTTTCGATGTGAATCTTTAATTTTCATCTGCAGAATTTTTGCTATATTAAGCTACTGCAAATATCTCGGATGAACTATTTTATGTCAGGTCGCATTGCTTTGCTTGTTTCTTTGTGTCAAAGTTTGATATTTAAAAGACAGATTCTCCGAAACCTCTTCTTAAGGTGTTCTCAATTTAAACTTTAAAACTGCAAATCTTTACGAAGCTAGATAGTAATTATATAAAAACTTAGGTCAAGTGCAGATACGGGTCGGGTCGCCTTCATGTTTGCTATTCAAATGTCGGGAAAATTAAGATAGAGATACCAAAGGGGTACAAAACCAAAAAATTTCGCGCCTTCGGTGCGTATATATTTTCTATTTCATAATGGTCTAATTATTGTGATCAAAAAGGCAAAGCTTGAAACGCGTCTAGTAGCGGCGCCAGGACTTCTTGAAGGGGGGCCCTTTTTTGGGAAATCCAAAATTTTAGCAAATTTTACCTGCCTTCCCAAACAATTTCTCACACTTTATCAGTAATTTTACGATTTTTAGCGAAAATTAGCCGATTTTTTTAAAAAATTTCTTAAAACACTCAAACTATACGTATAAACAGCTGAAAAATTTTTCTAGGGGGGGCCCGATACCCCAAAGGGAGGGATCGAGATCGCAATGGGGGCGGGGCCCCCCGGCCCCCCACTGGCGCCACCACTGAACGCGTCCGTATTTGCATTTTAAATAGCGTTTTGCTTAAATTCTCTTTGCTTAGAAACGTATCTAATGTTTCAAACCTTGTGTGGCTGTTCAAAATGGAAAAAATTTAATTTTTTGCTCAGTAACGTTATTAATTTATCTCTGAAAATTCCTTTTATTTCCTATTTCTTGTCGGACAAATTCCTTTTTTTCCTTTTTTTCGGATGCAAAATTCCTTTTTTATTTCCTTTTTTCTGAGAAAGGTCGCGCGGCAGCCCTGCAACTGGCTTGTAGGTGTAGGTCTCAACCCAACCAAAATAATTTCAGTTTCGATAAGTGACAGAGAAAACAAATGAGAACAAGCAATATTACTGCGTAATAAATGATTGCGCACAAAGTGCGGGCTCTTTGAAACTGAGAGCTGGCTGGCACTTCATCAATCAAATTCTTTCGAATCCCTTTACTAAGGAGACATACCAAATACACTAATGACAAGTTTTCTGACTGCGCTCATACTTTGCCACAGATTTCTTAAATATCATTAAATATCGAAAAAATCCATTTTGGCAAAATTGCGATTATTTTGTTTTGAACATTGATTTCTTAAAAACTACTTAACGGATTCCGGAGATCTCAGCAGAGTGGAAATCCGTGGAGGGACGTTTTTATTGGTTTGGGCTAAAACGTTTCGAGTAGTAAGAAAGCTCAACGCGAAGTTTTAAGGTTTCGTGATACCGTCCACTTGGCCGATTTTTTCGACCGTTAAGACCTGCTGAGCCAAATCCAAAAAAAAAACGTTCCTCGACTCGGCCATATGTCCTTCATATTATCATGGCACAAAAAGAACTTTTGGCCGATTCTACAGTTTTGAGAAAACGATGTTCGAAAAAATTTTGGTCTCTCTTTAGCCGTTGTCAAAAATTTTTTCGCTAATTTTTTGCTAATTTTGTTAAAACTCCGTAAAAAGTGTTGTACGAAGTCTTGATAAGCTGTAAAACGGTGTATAAAAGCTCTTTCCAACTCCTAAAATCGCGAAAGTTATAGGGTTTCAAAAAATCACCAAAACAGCACTGCACAAAACGATACCACCACCTTAAAACCTCAGGCTTTATCGTGACAAAACCCACACATTTTAAAGCATTATTTTTACAGAATTGGCTTGCTTGTCTAAAAACTAAAGTCAAGGCCATGACGAAGTATTTTATTTATACATCAGTACTGGCTACTAATTTCCGTAGATGCCATTTAATAGATATAGCGAGTTTTCACAAAATCACACAACTGTGTTCTGGTCCAGCATTATTCATGAGGATGATGCGGCTCGTAGTGGCCGCTGTCTAGCTATGGATCGACGATAGACTACTCTGTCGTGTGGATATGGACCTTGCCCCAATCCACCGTGCTCAAAGTGGTGTGGAGGTATGAAGGCTGAGACAGGAGCCACAAATTCTCCAACGTTGGAAACCAAAAGAAAAACTGTAAACACTAGATTCGAACAATGCATTGTGCTGAATGTTGGCCGGTAAACTACATGAGCTTTATGACTACTGTAACTGTATCAAAGGCTTTTATCTAGTCTATTCACTAATGGCATAAATTTGCATTGATTTGGTTGGCAGTTATCCGTTAAATATATGGCTACTTTTTCTCGTAATCTTCATCATGTTAATAGTGACTGCAAAAGCTGCCTTGAAACGGACACGGGAAAGCTATATTGAAATTTGGTTTATTTCTGATCTATTAAAAATGTATTCACCAACCATGTTGCATTAATTACAGCATTAATTACATCACTCGTCCCTGCTGTCTGTCTACGCTACTCTACAGGATTTCTCGTGACTGTGGTTTTGCAGTGCCAAAAGAAGTAATACACGTAAAAGATTTGGCAGTATTAAGAGAAACAAAATAGTACGCTGTTTCATATGAAATATAAATACGAAATATAAGGGGTAGCATATTATACTGATACGTTGTTCAATTCTGAAGAGACGTTTTGTTCAGATCGCAAACTAGAGAAATTTCAGTAAAACAAAATTGACCGTTTCAGAATTGAAATCGGAGTCTACTGCGGGAGCCGCAGCCAGCCTGTCGGTCGATGGATGCGAAAATTGTTTCCTGCATTCTCCTGGCACTGTCAGTTGACGCAGCACGGAAGAGTATCTTGGCAGTGTATTGTTGTGGAATTCATTTCCATCATTACTGGCCATTTTAAATGGCTGTCTACCAAAATGAATTTTCCACATTTTCCCCAAAAATTAACAAGCAATCTCTGACAAGGCGTTACCTTAAATTTCAGAAACCTGCGGTTAATTTGGGAGACATTACAACTTCTAAAGTTTCGATATCTTTATTGACTCAAATCCACCCAATGAGCATTTTGTCCAGGGGTTTCATTCTTTTCTTACCAAACTTGAGTATTACCTCAACAGGTTTTGGAAGCTGCAGCTGAATTCTATACGTCAGCTTGAAAAACCAATCGCTGAGATCATGACAGGCATTGCTCTGTGGTGAAGACGTTACTGACTGTGGTATGAAATCTATGATCGAAACAATACGTAGGACAATGCATATCTACGTCGTATGGCCGTAAGGTCGTTATTACAGCCTTTCTGCTCTCAGCCAATGCCAAACGATTTCATGATTTCTTCCGCTTCTGTTAAGAGTGCATCAGTTCTATCTACAGCCACGTCGGAATTTTAGGGGAAAGAAAAAGAAAGAAAATGAGAAGAATTCTTTAAATAAAGAAAAAGAAAAAGAAATTTGGCTTCAATTTTCTTTAATTTAAAGAAAATGGCAAAGAAAAGCGGCTTCCTTTTAGTTTAGTTTCATTGTCTCTTTCTGGTTTACTCAAAGTAAGTCTCAAAGAGAGATTGACAGCTGTTACTCTTGTAACATATGCATTCATAGCACAGACCACATACATTAAAGCAAGCAGGAGTCCTTTCGCAAGGGGTCACTAGGCTGGGTTGCTTACGCAAAATTGACTGACAGCTGAAACCTGAGACAGCCTAATGACACTTTCTTCTTTAAAGAAAAAGAAAATAGAGTCCAAATTTCTTCTTTCGCAAGAAAAAGAAAAAGAAAATGGAAAGAAAATTTAAAGAAAATTTTTCCCCTAAAATAACGGCGTGGCTGTAAGTATGCTGCAAATAGTTAAGGGGGGGCTACGAAGGGGTTGGCACGACATCGTCGGAGAGAGCTGCTTTTCCCCCAAACGTTAGCCAACATATCAAAGTAATAAAGTTTAGGGTGGGCAACAACATATCTCATATACACCGTTTTTGGCAGGATGCCAAAGTACAAATTTTAGTTCGAAAAATGGGTGTTTTCAAAAAGCTTTCTTCCGCTCTGGTAAATTAACGGCTTGACCGATTTTGTCACTTTTGCCACAAATATTTATTGTTATAGTACTAAATATTAACAGCATTCCGGCTTTGAAGCGTTGCTTGCTTCATCAGCAATAACAGGTCAAAATTTGCAATTTGGCAAAAGGTTGCGAGGTGACCGTGCGCCGTTGACAGCCCCCAGCCTACCCCAGCTTTTCACCAATTATTAGGTTCTAATTGGGGCAAACTGTGTGTAAGTTTCGAGGATTTTGGTTTTCTGGTTAGTGTGCTAGCAAAAGTTTTGTTAGGAAATAAACTGGAAACCAAATTATGGAAAATTTGGGTACCATACCTTGTGCATAGCGGTCAGGGCGAGGCGAAGTTTGTGTACGTGACATGTCGAGATTTGGACCGACAACACCAACTTCTGATGGCTCCACAGAACGCTATGCTACATGGAATTTTTTCACACTTTAAACTATTTTACGCTAAACCTAATACTATTATATGGCAAAAGACTAACTAGTTTTTCCCACATGGAACTTTAGTGAAATTCGTAGCCCCCCCCCCCCACTCAAGTACTTACGTAAAGTATGCTGTGCAGAAGCTTATCTAGAGTATGAGATTTACAGTGGTATCTTTTGGGAAGTAAATAAATGTAACCTTCGTGGTATTTCATACTGTACTACAGATTTGCCTGTTTTATTAAGCCGCCCATTTCATTAAAGAGGTCTTTTCGCACAGCAAGCTAAAAATGATAAGAGTTGAAATTCTTTTCCTTTTCTGGCACAGGATTAACAGAATCAAAAAACAAATTCAGAAATTAAAATTTGATCTTTTGACAGCCTCCCACCGCAGTTTTACAGTCCCAAGTAACGATTTTCAATTTAATTAGTTCAAACCACACCAAATCAAAACAACTGATTTACCCATTTATACCCGCGGCGGCCATTTGGCTCGAGTGATGATTTTTGGTATCTGTTCCAAGGAGCAGACACCGGTTGCTCAATATTGCTCTGGTTTTTCTTCAAACGCTCTCAATACAGTTTGGAGTAATAAGTCAAATAGTTTGCAAAAAAACTGAAGTTCCGGCTGTCCTTTGGCGGAATTGATAATTCGACAAATTGGGTGCTATGCTTCTGTATTTATGTTAAACGATTCCGGCATCGGCTGTAATTTGTTGGCGGCAAAGCCCTTCTATCGGGTGATAGGAGAGATTCTGCAGATTAAATTAACGCATAGTTGACCCCGTCTCAGAAGTTGGTCTTACTCCTGAAAATAAATTACTTGGGTTATTGCAATGAAAGTTTAGCAAAAATTAATACTTTGCCCGACTTTGACGGCTTCTAACTTTATCTGGTGCATTGGGGACCCTCCAAGGCTTAATGTGAAATGTAGAGCTATTAAATCTCTATCGATTAGTGGCATTTTCATTTCTGTTTGTGCTCTCAGTAAAGATGGCGGCTGAAAACGCAAAACCGTTCATTTTCCTAGTATCCTTGGGAAGAACAGGGTTAAGCAGTTCATCTTAAGTCACTAGAAGAGTTAAACTAAAGTCTGACCAAAAAATGTGTGTACAAAATCTGTAAGGCCTCCAGTGAACTCAATATACGTCGTAACTCCATAAAACCATATATTTTCGGAATCCTTGCAGCGAGACAAACATTTTTATAAAATTTAAAATCTTTTGAAATTTCAAAAATTTTAAAATATCGGTTTTTCAGGGATTTTTTTCGGACCGTTCAAGCTATTCAGCTCATTTTTTCGGAAAACTTTTCCCGTCCGATGACGCATCGATTGACACAAGAACGAAAAAAATCGGTTGAGAAATAAGCATTTTATTCCAAAATTTCATTTTTCCATTTCCTTTGATGTTTGCCGCTTTTTGCAACTTTGACTGGTTATTACTCGCGACTCGCTCAACGGAAAACGTTTTCGATTAGATTTTCAGGACCGCCTAGGCGCCTGCTTTCACCTAATATATGTGGTATTTCAAATTTTGAAAGTCGATTTTTTGGAAAAATACCACTTTTTGACCCAAAATTTCGGCATAGCGACTCTAGCAAAAGTGAGCAAAAATAACATAATCATAAAATTCAAGCTGAGCTGAATCCAACGATATAAAGCTTTTGTTGCTACGACTTATATTGCGCCAGCAATGAATTTTTAAACAATATCCCTTATTTCAGCTGGTTTTTGTCTCCCTTTGATGTTGCCGCCGTGATTTGACGGAAGCAGTGTAAGCTAGCAGGCTACTCAGCTAATAAACAAAACTAAATTGACAGTTAATCATAAAGCCTTGATACTGCTTCATTAGCTAGACTGACGTGTTCTAACTGCACTTGGTCCTTGCATTGAAAATACATTGCGTCAGCTTGCTATAAACAGAACCAAGAGTACATAATAACTAAGAGTGTGACAAGCGTCAAGCTCTTAGTTATTAGGCTTGGGACATCATCTGCACGATAACGGCTGACCCCCCCCCACAAATTAGACCCATCACTTCAAAGAAAATCGCACGCTATGCCTACGTTCTAAAGCTCGAAAACACAACTAGTCAGTTGGTTCAATGTGCGTCTGTTGTGAGCTTCAGTACACAAGCATAGCGTGCGAATTTCTTTGAAGTGATGGGTCTAATTTGTGGGGGGGGGTCAGCCGTTATCGTGCAGATGATGTCCCAAGCCTAATAACTAAGAGCCTGACGCTTGTCACACTCTTAGTTATTATGTACTCTTGGTTCTGTTTATAGCAAGCTGACGCAATGTATTTTCAATGCAAGGACCAAGTGCAGTCAGAACACGTCAGTCTAGCTAATGAAGCAGTATCAAGGCTTTATGATTAACTGTCAACTTAGTTTTGTTTTATTAGCTGAGTAGGCAAATTTGAGCTGATCAGTTTCTGTCTAATTAACTAATTAAGTTTCTGGACCGTTTAGCTGCACCAAGCAAAGACAAGCTTCTAGCGTTTTAATAGAAGACAGTATTTTATGCAAATTTCAAGGAATAGCTACAGTACAGCAGCTTATTCGGCCAAAAGCAAGGATTAAGCTGGCTGAGTGACAGTAATATAACCCTCTCATATAACAATGTAACCTTTACTGTAATATATTTTCCAGTTATAACATTTACACTAAATCGTGACGCTTCATTCCTATGTTTCTGTCAATCAGGATTTATCTTAAACATTAGTTAGTATCGATCGATTTTAAGCTGATACAAGCTGACACTTCATTCCATATGTTAAGTCAGTCCATCAGTTATTTCGGAGTTGTCTTAAGCATTAGCTAGATCGATTTTAAGCTGATACTTATATCCATATTATTTTGGTGTGAGGTTCATATTTTTCGCATTTTGGTTCATGTTAAGGGGGGGGGCACTTTTTTGCCGATTTTTCGACCATCTCCGATTTTGCTGATTTTCACATGTTTTGTAGTCCCCATGGGTCCGCGAAACAAGACAAGAGTGTTTTGCGAAATATTGCTTCTATCGTTCTGTACAGGCCCTCAAAGCTGACCTCGACATGTGTTAAACATAGGAAAATGAAAAAGTTAGGATAAAAAGTTTGTGGCAGAAAATTTTTTCGCTGTATAAGAGTCAGAACTCTGAAACCTTTTCAGAACCATTAAGGACATAATGTAGAGTGCAGCTATCTCCTCTGAAGTGATTCTGTTTAGTATTGGATTTTTGGCGAATTTTTAAAGTCAGAATTTTGGAAAATTGGTCATTTTTGGACCATGAGAAACAGGACCTACGGTACTCTTTTGCTTGTCCTGAACGATTGGCAAAAGCTACAGAAACGGCCAATAGATAGCTGCACTCTACGCATAAAACCACGTCTTATGAAAGTACTCGCATGTTTCTATCATCTACAGTAAGCTCAAAAAACTTGCCACAAAAACAGCAAATTTTGCTAAAAATGGTCATTTTTCATAATTTTCACATTTTTTTGATAATTTCTCACTCATTATGTGGTAATAAATCACCAAACTTGGCAGATTAATTAATATATCCATGTCTGTCACATAATGTGGCCAAAACAAATGCTTTTTGCTGATACAAACATTTTGCTGCCCTTTTTCGCAATTTTAATTTTGCATTCGACAAGCGAACACAACAGAAAATGCTTGGATTTTAGCTGGACGTTTCAATGATGGGGTTTGTTCAAACATTTGCACTGATGGTGGAATACATTTGCGAATCTGGATTCATGAAATTCGTCTGTATCAAATTCCTGCCGTATTTATACTGACGAATATTTCTGCTTTATCAACTATCTATAGCTAACTCTTACCTCTATTACATGAGTAGTGATTTCTACCGTAATGATAAAATGACAGTTCTGCAACTTCCGAAGCCAGAACCGGATAGAGGCAGATGTGTTACATGATTTGCGTGCATAATTAACTAATTATTCTTTTTATTATTCTTCTTATTCTTATTCTTATTCTTATTATCACCACCACCCTGCAGAGGAAGCAGACAAAAAGTGCCGAGAACAGTTCCTCTATAGACGGAGCTATGGACATGGAGTCTTCCCTGTAGAGGAAGTAGACAAGACGTAATGCACATAGCTTCCCCTGCATAGGGAGCGTTCAAATAGTTAGGAATTATGGCTCTCCCTGAAGAGGGAACTTGCTCGCATTATTAATTTTAATTTAGTAATACATGTCCAAAACTCAAAGCAATTTTAGAGCAGTTTGTAATGCAAAGTGACACTTTTGGGATCCAAAACATTGAATTTGAGGTGACATTTTCTTCACCATAATCTCAATATCCTCAGAGCTGTAGTATTCATCGAATCGGTTTTTAAAGCAATCTGTGTTTAATGATTGATGGTTTGGCAGTGACAACATCTGACATCATTTCTTCGCTGACTGTGTAATAACATTATGAAGTCACAATCAGAAGCTTTGGTGCCAGTCAACGAAGGTTTATCCTTTTCAGTTGAAGCTTATGTTTTCAATGTAATTAATCTTAGTGTCACTATCAGTTCCAACCAAAATGTCTTCAGTTTCGATTCGGAAATTCTAAATAGTTTCATTTGATGGCTAAAGCCATACAATCACCCATGTTTTAGTGAGATTTATAAGTTATTGCCGAGAAAGTCCTAGGTCATTTTCCTAAATTTTATAGGGTAAGATATAACCTAGGACTTTCTCGGCAATAACTTGTAAATCTCACTAAAACTTCTGATGCCAAATTGTTTTAATAAATTTTATAATATCTCAACCGTTTTCGTTTCATTCAGCTGTTTAATTTTACCCTGGCATATGTTTCAGCACTCACTGTGTCATTGAGAGTAGATGGCCGAGTGTCTATGGCGCTGGTCAGAGCTTCCGAGCATACGCTCGGTGGTTCGATCTCCGAAGGCCACAAAGCTTTCTCGGCTCTAGCCAACCCAGCTATCCATCCTTAACTGGTGATAAATCAGAAACACCACGGCGCGAAGGTAACAGAAGTTGGTGTAGAATGCCCCCCCTTCCACGAATGCAGTCATCATGTAAGGTGACACTCCTGGTTCTACGGATGAAAATCCGGGATGAGCATCTGTACCCCAAACCCTGTGGCAGGACGAAGATATCTATCTATCATTATCATTATCACGGGGTCTATCATTACCTTTACTTTACTGTGTTATTTGCTATTAGCAGCTGTATGTAAACAATTTGCGATCCCATCATGATGTAGAAGGTAATGTCCAGGTTGTTTCGGTGGTACATAAAACGTTAAACCTTGATTGTTTCTGTAAACTGACTGGCATTTTTATCTAACCTAACCAAACACTACTCTGGCTTGGGTCTTGGGACTTCAACAAAAAGCTCAGACCGAAAATACTCAGCATATATTGCGGGTCATAAAGGAAAGAATGGTTTACATTTTCTAAGACGGAAAGGAAGTTGCTTGATTTAACTCAATTAAGATATGGTATGTTTCTTCTCTGTATCTGGTATTCTGATGTTGCGTAAGCGATATTTTTCTTTGCTTACATTGCGATTATGCAAATTAGCTAGTGTGGTAAACGTTTAATTCCTTGCACATTGTGGACTTATTGGATATGGAAAATTGAGTTGCAGTTATATTCGGGATTTCTTGCTTCGTTTAAGGAATGCGTTTCTTTATTTATATTTCTGCTTAATTTGGCCGTTGTTGCGCTCGTGTATGATATGTATTTTACTGAAAAATTTTATAGTAGATTAGGGTTTTTGAGTATTTCTGATTCTAGTTTTCGTGCCAGTATCATTTTCCCAAATTGACCTGAACCGACAAGGATGCTCCGGTGATTATATTTATCAATCCAGTTTGTTTATCCTGCAACAAAATCCAGACATTCCAGACAGTCTATTTTGCGATTCCTTGCCCTGCCTTCTTTGCAGCATGTATCAATGCTGTGTTAAGTGGGTATCATTGGCTGGATCTGAGACGGATTTTGACTATAAGTGCGCATTGCAAGCTATTAGCTTGAATTTAACTCTTCCGCTTTTGTTTGTTCGTGTTTATAGCTTTATGAGTGTGTCTTTTGAAAAGTTAAGCTTGCCTTATTCTTGTAATCTTGAATTCAACAAATAATTTTATGTATTTTGGCTGATCAGTTTCTAAAGCTTTTCCAAATTCGGTTCTGAATGTAAATTTATTTTAAAATTTCAGCGACGAATCTGACCACCAGTTTGAACCTGGCCAAAAAGACTTTATCCCTGACACAGCCTCTTCTACGGTTTCTAACTGGTAAATTAACGACTGCTTACTGTTTTGGTGGTTGCGGATACATGTTTGGGTCAATTTTTTGACTTTCCTCGATCTCGTGGATTTTTACACATTTTATTGTAAAAACGTTATATTTTAACGACTTTTAAAACTAAAGTTGCCAGTGTTATGGTGGTCGGTCGAGTTGTTTCACATCAAAGTTGAGGTCTCATGTGTTAAACTTAGGCAGCGGGAAAAGTTCTAATTTTTCGTGTGCGCAGACAAAGCCTAAATAAATGGTTATGAATGTGGGCAATCTTAAAGTTAAATTATCACCAAATGTTAAGCTGCAAATCCTTAGAATTAAAAGTGTAACTTAGGGCTTTAAAACTTTTATTAATTTTTGAACATTTCAAATTTAACACGATTTTAGCATCAAGTCAAATTATAAATCTTCAAAAACAATTAAAAAATGTGTCCGGATTTATAAATGTTTGACGGGAGATTTTTTGGCTCCAATAAAATTTAAAACTTTTCTCACTGCCTATGTCTTACACATGCGATCTCAAGTTTGAAGTGAAATTCTCTACAACCATAAGACCTTTAATTTTAAAAACCCGTTAAAATGTACCGTTTGAACAATTAAATATGTAAGAGCCAGTAAATATATGTAAAATATGCGGATTGGTTATTTCCAGTTCACGGTAATTTAAACAAAACAAACGCAAAAAACTTAAAGCAAAACAGTTACCATTTGTTATAGTTTTTCTCTTTCTCTTTGCTATGGTTTCAACTAAGCAAAATTCTTTTGCAGTTTCAGGATGCTGGCTGGAAATGGTAGTGAACTCATGGACCCTTGCCAAAGTATTTGTCTTACTCAGGTGGATGTCGTGTATTGCCTGCTTCCTACGATGTTGCCACAGAAACTTAGGGGGTTTGTAGTGAAGCACCCATTTCTACTTGTTTGTACACATTTGTCCAGTGTTGCCTTCCCAATTTTGTATTTTGTCAACTGCGGTGTACTGGTTTTGTAAAACACTACCGCATTGTTAGCTGCATGGTCGTTAAATTAATTAAAAAATGAAAAAGTTGCACACCACCAGGCACTAATCAGCACCTGGCAGAACTCGAAGCCGAGGTCTCCTGCTTAGCGCGTAGACGCGCTAAAAATTAAGTCACAGTGCTCCAGTGGAATGAGGTTAAACCGGAATGCGAGTCCAATGGGTACAACATTCAACGCACACGTGTATTACACACTGCAAGTGAAGCGACAAAACTCGCATTTTATTCCACTCTAAGTATTCCACCTTAATTTGTTATTGGTTTAGGAAATGGGCAAGGAGCAGCGTTGATGTTGAAGATGGAACCAATCATCCAAATGCTGCTGGAGCAGCCTACGGTTCAGTTCCCGCGGAAATAGGACAGTCTGCTTTTTTGCCGTCTACCGCCTTTGGCGCCCAACCTTCTACCGACTGTTGTGCAGCTGCTACAACTTTCGAGGCGTCGCAAGGACAATCCGATGACGACAACAAAGCTGTCGATGTCTCCCAGTCGCTGCCTATCAATCCTTCCCAAGGGGATGCTCGATACCCTCATCGCGCGTACCCTGTTCCGTCTCACAAAAATAGTTGGAATATTCCGTCCAGAATAGTTGGACATTCAAGATTGCCTGTCTTTAAGTTCTGTTATTGCCTTGGTTTCGTTTTGTCAGTAAACCTGTGAATTTTCTTTTTGAAAACAACACGTGAATTTTATATTTAAATTTGAATAGTTCGATTATATATTATTAGCTGTTGTCGGATGCTAATGCTTTGATGTTGTGTTTCTGTTGTTTAAAGGAATTGTTGTGTGAAATTTCTGCAGTGCACCCACAGCTTAGTTGCTTGAGTCATCAAATTAAATATTTCGAGATTCTTTCATTCCGAAACACTGCACGCTTGCACTAAAGCTACAGTTAAAGAAAGTAAAAACATATTATCACAAATTACGGTTTCCTTACAGAATTAAGAAAATCTTACCGAGTATTGGACAACGGTACCAGATAGTACCAAACTGGCAACAGTCAAACCACTAGAAATTGAGCTACAGTTAAAACGTATAAATGCAAACAAAAATCATTGATCATTAGATTACTAATACAAACATATTATTATGTAAGGAAGCATGCTAGAATAACCACTACTTTAAATCCAGCACAGAACCTGTCAAGCATAGCTGATGACGTAAAACGTTAAACAGCTGAAAACGTTTATCCAGCATTGTATTATGCAACCCATACTTCTAACTGATAAACGAAAGCACAAGTAGTTTCATACCATGACAAGTAGAGATTATAAAAATTTAAGCGATCAGGTTCCGCTGATAGCCACATCTTCGTGTTGGCGGACATGACAAAATAGCCAAGTCATTTACAAACTCATGCAAATATTAATTGTTCAAACGACAATTTGCAGGGCTAGTTCCCATGCAAAACACTGATAGCACGGAAATTCTTGTAAAAATGCACTCTACTGCAAGCTTCAAGCCTTACTTAGAAGTTTTTGCATGTTGACGCTATCAGTTTGTGTGCATTGGACCCTAGCAACTCTAATGCTTTACAAATATTAATAAAACTTTAATAAATTTAATTTCAGCTTTGAATGTAGAAGCGAGACTTCAACTGAAATTCAACTTAGACATTAATGCAGTGTTGGACGCGGGCCGAAATTCGCGACCCGCACCCGCCCCGCAGCCCGCGCTCAGATTTTTGGCCCGCACAGGGCCGGCCCGCGGCCCGCATCAATAAAATTCGGCCCGCGGTGGCCCGCAACTAAATTTAGGTTATGCAAGCATCATAGCATTAAATAATTGCTACTTTCATTGATTATTCGTCGATTTTTCCATAAAAACTGGCATATAAGCGCGATTTTATTTTCAAAAGCATTCATATAGTTGCAGTTGTGCGATTTTCAAATTTTTACTGACCTTTATGTAAGAATTTTGGGCTAGAGACTGGGGTGCTGGTAAAACCCAGCCCAGCCCCCAGCCCCAGCCTCCAGCCCCGATGGGTAAAACCCAGCCCTCCAGCCTCCAGCCCTCCTAGGTAAAATCCAGCCCAGCCCCAAGGGTAAAACCCAGCCCTCATTTTCCAGCCCCAAGGGTAAAACCCAGCCCCCATTTTCCAACCCCTGGGATATTAGGTTTTTCCCAGCCAGCAGCATGAAACTGTTCATATAAATTCCATTCATGTGAACCAGTTTCTAACAGCAAGCAGTTAATACTAGGGTCCCGGCCGCCCGGCGCCCGGCACCTTAATTTTCTGGTTAGCCAAAATACAAGTTAAAATATGAAATATTTGATACTTTTGAAGATTTTAAGGCTCCAATTCGGCGAAATTGTCGTCGCAAGCTGGCAATCCTGCCGGTGAAGGCAGTTAGTTCGACTGGCCGGCCGATCTACAGTGGGCCTGGGCCGGTTTCACTTCGCAGGTTCGGTGAATGACACTAGAGCAGAAGTGCTTTTGTCTTGTTTGCATTTGTTCGAAGCTTGCTAGATGCCTACATTTTCATAGAGCTATGTGCAAATGTAATTGGACATTGTGAGGTTAAATAAGCTTGAGCAATTGTTTATTTTTGATAGTTACATTTTAACATATGCCTATATCTTTTAAGATTAAACGGATTAGATTTAGATTAATCCGCATTAAAGAGTCAGAAAATTGAATTTAACGAAATAAAGTTTCATCCAGGGAGTCAAAAGAGTAAATCAGATAAAATTGAATCTCATTTGTCGAATGCACTAACTAAGGCCTAACCTAACCCTAACCCGGCATTTAAGGTACAACTATTTAAACATAACTCTTTTTGCCCTTCTGGGCGAGAGGTTCTTCTTTTTTCGTTCTCGCTAGGGAGATCTACCCGTAGTTTGTCGATCTGGGGAGCCTGCACCCCCTCATTCCCCCCACGTTATCCTATGGCTATTAAAATTTAAACTGGCTGTTTTTCAATCCTCTTAAAACGACTGAAATTCAACTATAATTGCCTTTCTTCAAATTGCCTTCACTAGTCGGACAGCCAGCCTGTGACAGTTTAGTCTGTCGGGCTGGAGCGAATAGCCGTCAAGAGTGTTAAATATTTCACATTTTAACTTACATTTTGGCTAACCGGGGAAATAAGGACCCCACTTTTCTGTGCTTGCTCTCAGGAACTGGCCCAGGTTAATGGAATTAATACATGGACCTGGACATATACTGCTGGCTGGGAAAAACGTTACCCCAGGGGCTGGAAAACGTGGTCAGGAAAACGGGGCTGGAAAAAAGGGGCTGGAAAACGTGGTCTGGAAAACGGGGGCTGGAATACAGGGGCTGGAAAACGTGGTCAGGAAAACGGGGGCTGGAAAACAGGGGCTGGAAAAAGTGGTCAGGAAAACGGGGGCTGGAAAACAGGGGCTGGATAACGTGGTCAGGATAGCGGGGGCTGGAAAACAGGGGCTGGAAAACGTGGTCAGCAAAGCGGGGGCTGGAAAACAGGGGCTGGAAAAAAGGGGCTGAAAAAGGGGGCTGGGTTTTACCCTTGGGGCTGGGCCGGGTTTTACCCAGTGGGGCTGGCAGTCGGAGCTGGACTTTACCCAAGGGGCTGGAGGCTGGAGGCCGGGTTTTACTCACCGGGGCTGGAGGCTGTGGCTGGGGGATGGGCTGGCTTTTACCCACACCCTAGAGACTGTATTGTTGTAGCCCCCCCCGCTGCTTCTCAGCTAATTTTTTGGGACTTTGAAAATTTTGGTGAAGTTTGGTGTGTCATCCTAAACTACTGGAAAACCTAGTCCAAAACGAATTACACAGAGGATATGTCTTAAACTTCACGATGGCATGTGCTATTTGACTCTACTCTGACTCTAGTTCTTGAGGTGCGACCTCAGGGGTGACCTTGACTAGCAGCGTTGGACGCGGTCACGGGTACCCGCGGTACATGAAGTACATATACATGAACGTTAATTAATATATATGCTCTTCGAGATAATAAAAAAATTTAAGATGTAGATGATAAGCTAAAATGTAAAGTTTTGAGTTGGTTAAACCCTCCAGCCGACCAAAACAAACTATTCAAAAAGTTTCAATTAATTCTATGTATGTAGGATTAGATTAGATGAATATTAAAAGTTGAAAATGCTCGAAGAGGGAGAAACCAACGCTTCAAGCATTGTTAGTTGATATATAGTAAGCTGCCGTTCCGCAAAAGGTTAGTAACTTCAACCGTAAAGTGAAAGTAAAGTCCGCCGCTTATCAGCTGCAGAAAACGGTAAATGAGAAATGTTCAAAATTATAAGAAAAAGAGAAGTCGGAAAAGGAAGAAGAGAAGGAAGAGAAGGAAGACAAAATGTATTTCAATGAGAAAAAGTTCCATTAATGTCGGAATTCGTAAAAAATTCAAAATTTCTTACCCTGTCTCCCCAAAAATCGGCCCGCATCGGCCCGCGCGGGCCACTGCGGGTACTAATTTTCGGCCCGCCCCGCCCCGCCCCGCGGGTACCCGCGGGTACCCGCAGCCCGCGCCCAACACTGCATTAATGTTACTGTTCATAGTTGAATTGGCACTTGGCAGTAAATTCAAAGGATTTAAACGCAACTAAAAATAAAATCAAACGGATATTAATTTCTTAAACAATTGGATCCAACATTGGGGAAAAAGTTACTAAATACTTTAATATTTCCACACCTTACTGATCAAGTCTGCCGTGAAATTCTGATTTCAGGTGTGTGTGACTTTCGATAATATTTGCTTTTAAATGAACATTTAGTTTCTATTGAACTTTAAACAAGAAATTTCATTTCTAACCTCAATTCCATGAAAGCAGTTACACATTAATTATACCATTTTTAATTTAAACTCCTAAAACTAGTCATCTTCTAATATTAAAGATGTAAAATTAATGGGACCAGGAACGAAGGACCAGGAAGGAGGACAGAACAGTGTAGCACTAAAGATGAAAGAAGAAGAAAAAAGTTCAAGAAAAGCAGCAACTGAATGCAGGAAAAAGGAAGGAATAATATGAAAGCAGGAAAATTAGAAGGACACAGGATGAAGGACGGATGAAGTACAGAAAGATAAAGGAACGAAGCATGAAGGATGAATTAAGAAGGGAAAAGTTAAAGAAAAAGCAGATGAATTCAGAAAAAAAGGAAGGAAAATATGAAAGAAGGAAAAGTAAGAAGAACACAGAATAATGGACGAACGAAGTACAGGAAGACAGAAGAAGGAAACAGGGAAGATGAAGTATTAAACAGAAAATATAGTAGGAGGAGCAGAAGAACCTAAAAGGATGGAAGAAGAAAATGAATGAAAGAATCAGGATGAGGGAAAATTGGACTAGGACGAAAGAGAACTAAAAGGAAGAAAGTAAAAAGGAAGAAAAGTAAGAAAAAAAGAAGGAAAACATCAGCTGATGCAACAGGATAATGAAGGCAGCAAACAACACTTCAGCAAGCAAAAAGAGAAGTAAAAGAACAGAGACGGAACGTAGTCCGAGAAACAAAGAAAGGTCCAAGAAACAGCAGATGGAAGGAAAACTGACAAAGCATCAGAGAGAAGGACTGTTTAATAAAGTTGCAAGATGACCTGATTGAAATTTCCGTTCTCCAAAGGCACTTAGGCCATCGATGCGCTTTAAATTTAACTTTTATAAAACTTTATACTAGAGGGACAGCTCTGGGGTTGTACCCGCTTACGGATCGACACCCAGGGGTGTCTCAACTGGCTCTAAATTTTCATAACATACCTTAAATTTTACATTTGGTTTATAGTCTGTACAAGAATGAATGAATGAAAAAAGAAGAATGAAAAAACAGACGGGAAAACGAGATGACAATATGAATGGCTGTAATCAGGTTGGTAACTGTAAACAAAAGTTTCCAGGACAGAAATCGTACTACCAATCTTTGGATCTTGAGCAGAACGCTCTACCACCGAGCCGCGGAGAGTAATTATGCAAAATGTTTCCCAACCAGGACAGGAATGATTGGAAGAAATTAGCAACTTTTAAGTTAACTTTGCTCTAAAAATTAAGTATTTAGTCTTCTTTCTACATTGAATTTTTATTCCTTAGACAGTTCATCCTGATCATAACCCTATGCATTGCACATACGTGAAACCAATTGTAGCACTGCATCCTAGTCACTGCTTTTAGTATATTTCCGCAGCAGGAAAGATTCACCGTAAGCAAATTGTGCATAGGCGAACTGGCTATTTTTTGCCCACTGTTTTTAGTTTTACATACTGCTACCAAGCAACCATGATCAAGTGGGTTGTGCTTATTACAAGTTGACGTTATTATTGTTGAATTATTATAAGTAGAAGCAATGTCATTTCAGAGCAAGAATCAAAGATGATCCATTTAGAACATATGGGCACCAACCAAACTGTCAAAGTAATTTCGTTTGCTGACTGAATAATCAAATCCATAGTTAATCATTCAGTTAGTACTAATTACATAATACGTTTCTCGAGCGTGTAGTTGCATCAAACAATTGTGCGATTACCTAATGCTTGCGTAGGTAATAACACCCTGCACTTTATACAAATATCATGGAATTGATCCAGTTTCTACGTTGCTGTTCCCTCTATGGACTAGCGCCGTCGTAATCTTATTTAACCTCAAGGAAGTGTCACCATAGCAGGCTTCAAACATTGCAGCAGATTTTGCAGCAATGTTTTGCTTGCGTGACGGTATATGCTGCTAATAAATAATTTGAAACCGCTGATACGAAAACATATTGCAGTAGTCATTGTCGTTGAATGCTTACACTTTCCACTAAGACATAATCAGTTTTCCAATCATTCCACCGCGCATTCAGGATTCTCCTTAGATTAAGGGGGGTCGCTTTGGGTCAAAATCGATAGTCACGGATTTTTTGGTCATTTTAGTCATTTTCACACACAATATAGCTACATATTTTCTCAAAAACAAGACAAAATATGAAAGTGCGAAACCAAACGGTGACAGAGATATAGGTTCTAATATGGAAAACTTGAAAATTTCAGTGTTTTTCCCTCCAAGGTCATGTGGGGTTGGAACGGCAGAGAAATTGGGGTCGACTAATATGGCAAATTAATACTGTTGGTTGGCTAATATTTCAATGCTAAAACGACTCCTGCATCGCCACTTAGTCATTCGCAATGCAATCTTTAATCGTGATCAGAGCCTTTTTCAGCTTACTGACCCCTCAAAGTTTAACGTGCTCTAACATGCAGATACTACATTTCAGACACATCGTTTTATTAGAAATGTTGTTCAGCTTATCATTAGCTATCGAATGATACCCAATTTGACTATATTTTGGAAATTTCAAAAATTGACAATTTTGACCCATACGAGATCAACGTAGCCGACAGGACGAAAAGTTCAGCCTTGAAGCGTTTGCCCAAACCACAATGTTCGGCAGGTATTGAGAAACTGGTGTGCTATATTTGATGGCTTTCAAATGGATAATGAGTGAGACATTAGTAAAAAAACGTGAGATTGTCCAAAATGACGATTTTTGAAAAAATTCGCCCATTTTGTGGCTAGTTTTATAGCTCTACAAGTGGCAAAAGTTTGAGACTACTGTCATAAGAGTGCGTGCGTGCGACTGTGTATGCGTAGAGTGCAATTATCTATAAGCAATTTCTGTAGCTTATGCCAATCGTGTAGGGGAGACCAAAATGTTTTACTGGTCCTGTTTTTTATGGTTCAACAAGTACCAATTTTCCAAAATTTTGGCTTCGGAAAATCGCTAAAAATCCTCTACTCAACAGAATTGTTCCAGAACGGTTATTTGCACTCTACAGCATGTCCTAAACATGTGTGATAAATTGTAGCGCTGTTTCTTGTATACAGCAAAAAACTTTTAAACCTAACTTATTCATTTTCCTATATTAAACACATATCGAGGTCACCTTTGAAGGACTATAGAACGATAGAAGCAATATTACGCAAAGCGCTTTTGTCTTGTTTTGAGGACCCACGGGGACTAAAATCTATGTGAAAATGAGCAAAAACGGAGATGGTCGAAAAATCGGCCAAAAAGCGACCCCCCCCCCCCTTAAGCACATTAGACTTCAAATCAAATATAAAGGTTCATTTTGAGTTTGATGTTTACATTCTGCAAAGATTATCCAAAAAATCATGAATTAAAAAGACGAGCTAAATGTATATCTTCGTAGAAAAAGGTCAGTATGGCAGTGGCTGCCACACATAACTCAAAGGCAAATGTCACTGGACATGGCTGAACTAGGCACTATTGGTTCAAAGAGATTAATTTGGATTAGTTACTGTAGATTATTTTAGAATTTTAGATTATTTTTATTTGTGCAATGTACTGAGACGAAAATGCTGCAGACTGGCGCACACTGAAGAAACAGATGGGCCTAAGAAGTTTCATCGCGACACGAACAGCCTTGCCATGCATCAGCTGCTTGCTGGCACAGCAGGATCAATCACTGATGTTATTCTGGGCGGCCACAGTTGCACTATTTTTGTGCTTAGGAATCAAATCCATTTGGGGAATCGGCAGCTTATACATCAATGGCGAAGTTGCAGTTGTTGTTTCCTCTATTCGTACGAACGACATGCCATTGCCAAACATTGTCGTGTCCCCACTGACAAGGTAAGTGAAAACAACTACGCAGAAAATTATTATTAGCTGTTCACTACAGGATTAGTGCTAAAACCAGACGGAATATTAAGTAATCTAAGAACAAAACTTTACTAAAAACTTAAATCATTAAGGGAAATGAAATTCATCAGTTAGTTCATTACTATGCAAAACTAAAATGAAATATAATTCATATCAGTCATTTAATTGATAATTCTGTTCTCTTGTTCCTTATCAAATGCCTTCAAAGCCAACGTATCATTCATTTAACGTATACTTCATCATAACTTTAAGCTTATCTTGCATTGACAGGTTCAACAATTCCAAGCTCGTTCGCTACATGGCTGGGCTTAAAAATTTGACCAATGATGACATCATTATTGTGGACATCACCTTAGGCGTCCTGTTCCCTGGTCATCGCAACTTTCATTACCTGAATGCAACAAATATTGTAAAATCGCAAATAGGCACAGTGCTCGCAATGGCTGCTGAATTGGATACAATTTTATTGGCCAAGTCAGACACACTAACAACGTTCATGGCAAAAATTGCTTTTAATTGTGAAGACATAGTTTTATCCTGTCGTATGGATGAGCAGCACCTGCTAAACAGCGTTCAGTGTTGTAATCAAAGCAGCAAAGTATTTGGCACCGGTGGGGTGACGCCTGTTTTGACGGGATTCAGGCAGAAATCTTTTCATTTCAACTCAGGTAAGAAGCAGAGCAAAGTGTTGGAGTATATTCTAAAATGGATACTGATACACTAACTTTTCAGGTTGGATTCGTTTTGGAGCAGAAAATACTCAAAAATGATATTAATATGTTGTATTGCATGTGAATTTCATACTAGCACAGAGTAGATTTTTGTGTATGCGATTAGGCAAATTAGGTTTTACTGGGGGGGGGTCGCTTTTCGTAAGACATAACTATTTCAAAATTAAAATCCACCTCAGATTTTGATTATTTTTAATTATTTTTGATGAGTCCCCAAAATAGGACAAGAGCGTTTTGTCTAGTGTTACTATCGTGAAGCTTGTGGAGGAAACATTTTCACTGTATCAAAAATACAGCTTTATACTATGCACATACTACGGACCTAATCTCTTCTGAAGTCTGACAGAATAATGTTTACAGAGAACCGTGATTTCCTATCCAACATTTTAATATTCACTAGAGACCCATAACGTCTTATTTTGAAATCCTCAAGATGAGAGGATATGTTGGTAAAATTTGAAATATTGAAAAATTTGAAAATATCAGTTTCTGGATTTTTGTCCAGAATATGCTATGTAAAATCACTTTATTTCATCAAAATATTCCCACTTCTTTAATCTTCGCCGCTTTCCTACTCTGACTAGCTGCTGCTAGCACTGTACTTAGTAGAATTTTTTGTTATCATCTGCAGAAGTGCAGAACCACTTTGTCATCAGCTTTTACGCAGCCGAGATATTTTTCAAAGTATTGAGATTAATTTTTCCGAACAATTAAAACTTTTGACCAAAAATTGTTGTATAATGGCATCCCGGAAACTGCGTATGAATAAGTATCTCTTGAGGGTCGCCGCGTGGCGAATTTTACTAATTTTCAGGCATAAAATATATACTCCCATATGTCCAAAAAACAAGACAAATTTTAGAGTTCAGCGTGAAGCCAGTTAAAGGAATGGCTGTTCAAATCCTTCGATATAAATATTTACGTCAGTATGCGTCATTGAGCTATAAAGGTGTGCGCACAAAGTACGACAAGAATTATGGCAAGGCTAATACATAAAATTAAATATCTATTTATAGCTATTTACTGCTGTATTGATAGGCCAGGTTACTGGCAAGTAACGGTCCTTGAGAGATTCAATCAAGCTTATTCCTACTGTTATTTAGTGCAAGCTCTAGCTTTTATGTACTGCTTTGTGGAGAGCTAAGTACCTTCAGGACAACAATGACCTCGATTTGATGATTAAATATGGCCATATCTGAAGAAGCTGAAAACTGGACATTTTCTCCATAGGTGTTTTCCAGGCTGGGCTAATGCAAACAAGCAGAAGTTGTATGCAAAATGGTTGTTGGAAGATATGGAGCTTACTTTTCTAAAAGTATTGTGCCGGCTACGCAGAAATATTTGAGGTGGCAGCAGATAATTTTTGAGGTGGCAGCTACGTAGAATGCTTGATGATATGATAACGGTTGCTGACTTTTCATATAGGGAAAGTGTTCAGTTTTGTGTGAGTGAGACTGTGAGCCTTCGAAGTCATGGACCACTTTTCTCACGCGGCGCGTGAATTATCAGTTGATTGGATTAAATCTCTGTACGTATTGTCTATTGTCAAGTCTGCTAGAAAAAAGTAGTCAGATTGTCTATGTTACACTGATACAACTGTTGCCTCCATAGAAAAGTTGCAGCCTGAATAGGGATGCAGTCGACTCTCATCCGCTGCTGTAGATTTCGGTCCTTGACATGACTATGGTATCCATTTTGATTTAAGTTTTTGACATGATAACTAATGAATGAGGACAGTGGAATAATATTGTTATATCAATGACATATTCAAATAATCTCTTCTGCATTATCTTGTTCACAATATCTGTGCCACTATGCTGCATACTTCCCTCCAACTATGTAGCATATTTTTCCTGCTGCTCCTCGGCGCAGCAGATCTACTAGGTTGCCGATGAATCTCTAATTAGAGATGCAGATTTCAGATAGATCCACTAATTTGCAGATGAATGGCTAAATTAGTTAAATTTGGGTCACTTTTTTGTCTGCCCATGGTAGTTTACCACCTGCTGTGTGCAGCTCCTGCTTTTGCCAAACGTCCAAACGTGAGCGCCAATACGCTCTCGGCCAGCGACGTGGGGTGGGGGTATATTTGGTAGATTAGCGGTAATGTGTCAAGTTTAAAGATATGAAATCGGCATTCGGAGAAGCTCGCGTTTGCAGCAGGTCCATCGCTACCCCATAGGCCTCCCAGCCATGGCAAGCAATGAGATTGTTACCGTAAAGTGGCAACAATCTCATTGCTTGCCATGGCTGGGAGGCCTATTTTTTGGTGTGCAACAGAGCTGTCTAGGTTGGAGCTCTGCTGTACACACTGCTGAAGCATGCAGGAAACTGTGTGCTTCGGCAACTTTAGATTAGGGACAGGCCTCGTAGCGTGCAGCGTGCGTATAACTTATTTATGGCACTGTGCATTATCTGATTTATATACACAGTCTTTACTCAGTAAAAGTGCGAAAGAGTTGTATAACAGATTTTGCACGATACATTACCAGTTTTACAAAAGTCGGTTGCTTGCTCAGAGTGCGTATAACTTAATTTGCATAACATCCCCATTTCATCGACCTGTCCTTCTTCTGTATGTGTTTGTAAAGGTTCAGAAAGAAGGATGTGAGAACGACTATTAAAACCTGTTTCTGAACCCCCCCTACATGTTCACCACATATGAACTTGCTTCCAGCAAAAATTTTAGCTGGGGTACAGAAATAAATGCACAGATAATAATGTATAATAGCCGGCACGCAGAGACGTAGTCAAAAAATATCTATTGAAATGGAATACTACGAACACGTTAACTTTTTATGCCTTCTATTGGCAGACCAAATTGTATGTGGATACCATACCATAAGAAGTGTTCAATATTTTAATTTTAACAGGTACACCAAGGAGTTACTTCGGTACCGCACAAAGCGTTCAATGACCTACACCCTACACTGATCCTGAGCAAAAAAACCTGAAAAGAACCACATTTTGAATTTTCAGAAATGACCTTTACTGTGTTAAAGCTAATGTCTTAGCTAATCATAAACTAAAAAAGACGAAATTTGTCAATCAAGTGTGAGTGAGCAGTGACTGATCAATGCTGAAAAATCCGGCAACGATTAAAGCATTTCGAAAATCCAAAACATTAATAAAAATTTTAAAAATAAAACCACCTATTTTCTTCCTACTTGGGTCATTCTCTGTGTTTCCAGGGGATATTTTGCTGAAGGATAAAATTTTTACCGTCATATTCGAGACAAGAACCCAAATAAACAGATATTTTGAAATTTCAATTTCACAAAAATTTTCTCACCGAGAATCCGAATATATACCATGTCATGCGCCTCTGATAAATATTGAATGCTGCCTGGGTGAGCACCGTTTTCTACACATGTTTGTGTCAGACTAGTCCAATTTTGTTGAGCGAAGTATTTGTACACAATTTTACTCGTTACTTTTTGAACCGTAAAAATAGGGAAACGTTTCATATTAATTTCTGTTGCCTACAAACTATGCGTCCCACGACTTTAACTAAGCTCTGTAAACATCTTACAAATTTTATCCCGAATGGCCGTTCTAACAATTGAGCAACGAAAGATCTAGATATCCCAAACCAAAATATTGTCAATGAATTCTCAGATTAAACTATTTGAGTACTGAACATGAATAATAAGACCGGAGCATCTTCCTTTGCCTTCTATGTTAGTGTTGCTTCTACGCTGATTGATGCCCTTTTCAGGACTGCAGGTAACATTGAAGGTAACTGAAAGGTTTCGTAACAACTTTTACCTTCCTTCAAATGACGGTTTTGTGCTGGCTTTCCTCCAACCATCTACGTCAACGGCGAGTTTGCCAGAACACGTTCACATCCCTGCAGAAACAACGGCCAGCATTTCCTTGCAGTATGCAGAATATAGGAGAATTAATACGAAGTCCTCTCCATGCGACGCCAAAAGCTTGAGTTATCAAATGTGCATGGCAAAATGTATGTTTCAAAATGTGAAGCGTAAAGCGACAAAAGCAGCTCCGGAATGCGAAAGCTGATACCCTGCAATTCAAGCCAATATAACAGGCGGCGAATCCAATGAGTGCTCTGTTGTATCGAGCTGTCTTTGTCTTTCATTGCCTACTTATGAACTGATGGAGGAGCATGAAAACCCTGCAGCTGGTTGCCAGACCATGTGCAAGCCAACTTGCAAAGAGTACGATTACAGGAAGACTATATCATATTCTAGGTAAGCAGCTGTCTCTCGTTAAGTTCATAATCATGGTCGTGTTATTTTTTCTGTATCAGTCATGAAATGAAATTTTTAGTATTTGAAAAATATCATTCGGTGCGTAGCGCTGCTTTCCTCTAAATTCAAATAAATACCGAATTCAAAACCAAAACACATTTTAAATGCCGTAGCCAACAGCATTGAAGTGTTTAACCTTCCTATAATTACTTAGCCTTGAATATACGACTGCAGCGTGCACTGGTTGGCGTTATGATTGAACCTATTCATTCATTATTTGTATGCTCATTATTTTCACAATATGCCATATAAGGGTACTGAGTTTTCCCATTCTTTTATACAGCTTTTGCACAATGTCAGACCTCTAGCTATCTCTACCTACACTGACTACCATAAAAGATTTCTGCTGTGAATTGAAAAAGCAAATGTTCCATTTCAGAATTAAACATAAAGACGTTGCAAGCACTGCAGAAAGAGTATCTAGGATTCACATTTTTCATCGCCGCCCTGACACGGAAATTTATCAAGATGTACTAAAGGTGGACCTGATGACAGCTATTTCAGAAATTGGAGGAACTATTGGCGTTTGGGTTTGTGCTTTCTCGCTTCATCGTTCTTTGCACATTAAAAGTAGAATTTGTTGGTAGTAGAAGAAACCTTCCTCAGGCCTCTGAGCCCACCCGGAACGGCCCGTGGGCTGGGCCTGGCCTAAGGTGAAACGAACCGCGCCGAGGCAGGAAATTTGGTCGCTGGAGGCCGTAGGGCTTTTGTTTTCAGTTTTGGCAACTTTTATCAAAAATAATTTCGGATAGATGTTTGTATTACATGTTATCCTAATTTCGAGCTCTAAATTGTACGTTAGCACATGAAATGTAATCTTTGTTGCAATATTTGGAAAGCATATCTCCTTTTTAATACATTACATAATTTATTCCGTGTTCCATTTGAATCAGCGAAACCGAGCCGCGAATGGTTTCCGAAATCCAAGCAACTGTCGGTCAAGCACAGACTATGAAAAATTGCTTAAAAATTGTATCTGCGAGGACAATTGAAAATCTGAACATAGTTCTTTATTTTGGGCGACGGCAAATAAAATTAATAAAAAAAGGGTCTGGGCCGGTCGGGCCAAACTTTTTAGCTTGGCCCGAGCCGTGCTTAAGCTGGAGCGGGCCCGGCCGGGCAGAGGTCGAAAATGTTTCTATTTGACCAGGTCAGGCCGGCCTGAAAATTCAGGTTCGTGAAGGTTTAAGCTATAGCATGTCATTTCTCCTTTTGGACTGATTTTCTTACTGATCTTTGTCCGCCACCATGAATTTGCACAACGTTTCCTAAGAAGTTATGACTTGGTTTGAATCGATTCAAAAATATTTGTGCATATTTCAAAAGCACAGAACACTTTGATGACAGCAGAACTTTGTCGATAAAACTATTTCGATATAAAGAAAATAATATCATTTTCTGTGGTTAGTTTAATTTAGTATTCCAACAAACGTAATCCACTAGAGGGAAATATTATTTCAGCTGGATGTTTCAATGATGGCATTGATTCAAGCATTTGCTTTGATAGTGGAATACATCTGCGAATCTGGATTCATGAAATCCGTTTACACTAACTTTATGTCAAACGTTGGCTGACAAACAATACTAATATAATTCCATCAATTACAGAAATACGTTTTTTATTTTACTGTCGTATCTGTAGTTACATGCTTATTTAAAATCTGTGTTGACAACATATTACAAATGGCCCATAGCATTAGATTGCATAAATTTTTGGTTCCTCGTAATCAGAGATTAGGGTCGGGTCATGGGGGAGGGCTTGTTCCCAAACAATTTTGAGGAGGTTTGTTCCTTGAACGGAAATTTTTAAGGGTTCGGCAACAACCCACGATAATGCCAAAGCAATCTTTACGGTGGTATCTAAACCAGTAACAGGAATAGGGTCAGGAACAAATATTTAAAATTAGGGTTAAATTTCAAGAACACGACGTGTGTCTAATTTCAGCAACGGTATCAGGACTGGGGTCTATTTCAGGGACTGAAACGGGAGACTAATTTCAGAAGCAGTAACCGGAACAAGGGTCTACTTTGAAGAAAAGAGTAAACCAAGTTGATATAGTGTACTAGAAGGACTTTACTAGAAACACTGACAACAATGACAGCTACGCAACAGCTTATATACACAACTAATTTGCATAAACTCATTTCTATATTGCAATAGGAATTTTAATTAACACTCAAGATTTTAGTGTTAAATCCACGTGAATGGCATCGTTACTCCTCTCCCCTTATTAAGGAGACTGTCCCCAGTCTCGAGGTAAAATGAGAACTTAGTAGTGGTGAAAGGCAATATGCAGTTTAGGAGGTAATTCTTCTCCAGAGAATCCGCACGGGCTATCACCGATTCAAATAATTTTTACCCGAAGCGGGTAATTGGTAAACTGGTAATTGATGCTTCACTTTCCAAAGTATATATATATATATATATATATATATATATATATATATATATATATATATATATAAAAGTCATATGTTCATCTACCCGAATTCGATCTTCAGCTGGCAATTTCAGCTGGCAATAGCTTAGCTACTGCAGTCAACTTAAACAGTTTTCCACCCTTCGGGTGGCTGAGGCCGATCGAGGAACTGTCTGCTACATACCTCAAACAGTCAAGCACGAGATAAGCTACCTTTTTGTATCCAAGCATCGTGGATCGTCGTGTTTATTTGCTACCCGAAACGGGTTTTGGCATACAAAAGCAGAGCTAATGCAGCCAAATGAGTCATTTTACCTTGTGGTAAACGAATCATCGAGGATCTGTCTTTCACGATCCCAAGGTCCAGTACTAAAATCTTCATTTCGTTTTCTTCTTTTCTTCGTCTTCAGCCAGTTTCTTCGGCCGTCTTCATATGTGTCGAAACTTCAGTTTGCACCCGAATCGGGTTTTGGCAAATAGAAGCAGAGCGAGTGCAGCTAAGTAACTTAATGGTCATATGTGGAGGAATCACTGAGGATCAGTCTTTTGCGTCTATCAAAACATATTGAGCACACAAACCTAGCAAGATTCCGCAGATTCGTTCAAGCTAGGTTTTGCCTCAAAATGATTCCACGAAATTGAGCTGGCATGGTCGGAATTGCGCTGTCGAATTTTTGTCAAAAGAAAAAAACAGTCAAGCAGTTTCGTGGATGGAATCCTGCTGGCTGGGATAAGGTACGTAAACTTTTAGCTGAATTTCGCTGTTTTTTTTGGAATTAAGCTTCGCTATGGCTTGGACTTTGCAAGTCACGAAAGTTTTAAACTTAATTCAGCCAACGCTTTTGGATTTCAGCTGAAATGTTTCTTTGACTGGGCTTAACCTTAAAATAATTTTACACTGGAGCAGCTGGAAACCCGCTGCCAAGAATTTGCATTAAACAAATTCCCCGGCATCGAGCTGGGGCCGATTTCATCATTAGTCACAAGTTTACAAGCCACAACTTGTGAACTTGTGACTTGTGGCCACAAGTTACCTAAAATTGGGTTTCATCAAAATTTGCAGGCTACTTGTGGCCACAAGTCATAAGCCACAAGTAAATGACAGGCAAGCACGCTGAAATGATGTCAGAGCTCACAAGTGCAGGAAAGTACTTGTGGGGAAAGCAGAGGCCAAAATAGAAGCAACGTGAAACCAAAGAACTACAGTAAACAAAAAAGCAATAATTCAAGAATTATGCAGCGAAAGGAAGACTTTTCGAAAGTTAAATTGCTCAGTAATTAAATAAGCAAATAGAAAATAAAGAAATGGAAACAAGAAAAGTAAATTAAGGAAAGAATTACCACATTTAGATACATGAATGAAGATTGTATAAATCAGCGTAAATAATCAGTTTAATACATTGAAAAAGTTAATTTATATTAAAATTTGGCGCTGCAAATTTCTGTAAAATTTAGGTTATTTCATTTGTTAATTGTTCCGCTTTCGAGAAAGTGTCGTCGTCCTTAAGTAAACGAGTAAACTCTTTTAATATTAATTTTTTATAATTAAAATTAGTGCCACAAGTGATACTTTGACTTGTGGGATTTTGCAGCTGTTTGCAGGGACTTCTGAACTTGTGACTTGTGACTTGTGGTTTGATGAAACCGAAACTGGAAAATCAACTTGTGGGCAACTTGCCACAAGCAGGGACTGTACTTGTGACTTGTGGTTTGTGACTAGGTAATCGTTGATGAAACTGAAATTGCTTGTGGCTTGTAAACTTGTGAACCTGTGACTAATGATGAAATAGGCCCCTGGAATGGTCGGAATGCACCTGGCTGGTTTTGCCTCAAAAATATTCCGAGGAATAATGCAAGCATAATTTTGACGCGCCCCATCCGCGGAATCTTGCTTGGTTTGTGTACTGAACTTCTTTTGATAGGTGCATTTCACAGGTCCCAGGTCCGGCACTGCCATTATCTTCGTCGTCATTTTCTTTTGAATCTGGCTTTTTCTTCGCGCCAATGTAAGTTTATAATAGAAGTTTGTACCCGAATCGGATTTTCACTTGCAATAGCTAAGCTAAAGCAGCCAAACAAGTTTATTTCTACCCACCACGGGTGCTAGAACTGATTGGACAACAGCCTTCTGCTATTGCCCAAAGACACCTAGCATTTGAAAGCTCGATGGAACCTCTAGTAAACCGAGTTGGTACAGTGTAGCAGAAGGGCTTTGCTAGAAACACTGACAACAATCACAGCTACGCAACAGCTTATATACTAATTTGCATAAACTCATTTGCATATTGCAATATGAATGTTAATTAGCACTCGTGAATGACATTGTTACAAAAGCAACCGTGTCCAAATTTTCAGGAACAGAATTATTAGCAGCAACGGGGTCTAATTTTAGTAACAGTATCGGGAACAGCGTCTATTTTCAGTAACAGAATCAAGAACAGGATATATTTTCATGAACAGTATCAGAAAAGGATCTGTTTTAGGAAGAGCAACGGTGGCCTAATTTCATGAATAGAGTCAAACACGGGGATCCAATTTCGAGAACAGAAACAGTTGTCTAATTTCAGTAACAGAATCAGGAACATGGGGCCCATTTACAGGAACAGAATCAGGAACAGGGGTGGGATCTATTTTCAGGAACAGAATCAGGAACAAGGGTGTATTTTCAGTTTCCGTATCAGGAAGGAGGTCTAATTTCAGGACCAGAATCAGGAACCTGGGATTAATGTCAGGAGCAAAATTGGATGGGGTATATTTTTAAGAATTTTGCAGCAGTTAAGGAAAATTGGATGGGGTATATTTTTAAGAATTTTGCAGCAGTTAAGGTATATTTTTCTAGCCTGCGAATAACATGAATCTATGATAACGTTTTGTGTCACCTAGGAACCTTCAAATTGAAAATATTTAAAAGTTTCAAATTGTATTGCCCATTACTTGTGTGTTGGAAGCCTCTGCACAAGGTTTGAGAAGATTGGATCAGGTTTGCTAATGCTAGTATCAAGTAAACTGACTCCTCTACCTACTGTTACTATACAAGTACATTGTAACAGTGACACTTTTGCAATTGAAAACTGGTAGAATACAATAAGTATAAGTTCAAAGTAAGTAAAATTGTCCCCTGGTAGTAAAGTGGTAATGTTACATAGGTGTGGCGCTTACGGTCCCGGATCAAATCCCCGACCGCCTTTTATCCCAACAGCCCTCTTAAGGACTACCAGCCTGAAGACGCCCATAGGTAAAGATGGGCGAAACGTCGCGACCCAAAATTTAACAGCCAATCATCTACTCTTAGTCATGAAACGCCACGAAGAACATATAGATGAGAATCCTCTACCTAGGTTGTAGCAGGTGAGATATAAAATTGTTTACTTGATCCAAGATTTGATTTGCACTTATCAAACAAAAGTGAACTGAACAAAGTTAGTATACTGTTAGGAGTGCACTAAGCATAAAAAGCTTAGACGCAACTTGACATAGCACGTCCGTTTGCACGAGTGACCAGTTTATGCTGGCAATTTCCCAAATTTATGCGCAAACATTTACATTTTACATTTTACATTTACGAATTTCCCCTTATTCCAGTGTACAGAACCAGCACTTGAGTTATTGTCACTTTGTCTGACTACTATTGGTTTTTATTCCAGCTGGAGCCGGAATACCTAATATGGGAAGGCTCCATGTTTTGTGTGTACTTTGTATTAGGTCTGGAAAATTACCTTACCTTCAAAGTGTGCCAGCTACGTACCATTTTGTGCATTCAGAACAGAATAAAACAAATTAGTTTCTTGTTTTACGGCCAAAGCGCAGTTAAATGCTATTTTAGAATTTACGCCAACTGGGCCGAGTTTAGTTTTTATCGACAGGTGAACTACGCATTATAGGAAGTGTTTCAACTTTTTGGCTAATTCAGCAAATCGTGATTACTTGTGTCTCATGCGTGTGTGAAAACTGCAAAGATTGCTTACAATGCATCCTTAACGAACCAAGTATACTCTAAGTTTAGTCTTGCGCCAATCTTCTGGGATAAGATGCAGTCATTGAATTGAATGTTCATACAGGCTAGGTATACATGATGGACAGCAAATGTGAAATGTCAACACGGTTAATTATGAAAATAAATTTTGACTTAGTTTGCTGAAGCTCCACGGATTTTCCTGGCCAAAAACTACTTGTCATTCCTGCTAAAGCACGAATGTTTCTTACTATTCCTGAATGGCGCAGGAATGTTAGAAAGATAATGGACAGCGATTTAGATAAGATAAGATTTCGCACATAGCGAGTCATCTCTCCATTT
Organism: Trissonchulus latispiculum; assembly: GCA_030248195.1. Taxonomy (NCBI): domain Eukaryota; kingdom Metazoa; phylum Nematoda; class Enoplea; order Enoplida; family Ironidae; genus Trissonchulus; species Trissonchulus latispiculum. Next base: position 36,176 of record JASAND010030790.1, read on the forward strand.
GGAAGCTCTATCTTTAACCACAGGGCTAGCTAAGGGGTGATTTTTTGTGTTTAGCAAATATTTAAGCAACAGAACTAACTGCTTTCACGCAGTCTTCGGCTGCCAGCAGTCAAAACGTTTGCAAATTTTTGAGCATCAGTGTGAGCTACACACAGGTGTGGTAAGCAGGTAATCTTTATTGCTTGCACTGGACATCAAAACGCGGTCCGATTAGTGCAGTACAATGCAAGATGTTTAAAGAAAGTCAAGTAGTCACAAAACTTTAGCATTCTTTTTAGGGGGCAATAGTAGTTGGAAATTGAAACAAACTAAAAGAAGTCAAGTGAAGTTGGAGGGATGGAACATCAACTTGCAGCTTCTAAAGTTTGAATAGAAGTTGGGAACGAAGACAATTTTAGCAGTAGAATAATAACAGGTCGACGCAGGAATATTGCCCTTTCTCGGGGACGACTTGTTGCTACTATGGTTTGAAATAGCTTTTATAGCATAGATAACAACTATTTCTTAATTGCTGTCGACCGAAGGTTAGGCAAAAGCTGTCAGTTCTGTTATTCACAAAGTTTCAAAACCAAATACGCATTGTTGTGTAAGTTATTACAGTGAGTAAAAAAGAGTACACGTGATCAGGATTCGGTCACATCATTTTGTTGACCCCGACGTGAGTCGAATACGCAACCTTCTGATCTTGATAATCTCGTACAAAGACCTTCTCATCCTAGTCCTTTGTTAAAAATATGGGTTCAGAGTGGGGAAATCCCTCATCTCAGAATGGTTATTATCTTCTTACACATTGTCTGCAGCTGGAATAAAAAACTATTGTGCCAACAACTAGTTTGGAGGTAATATTGCACGGTCACAGGTTGGGGTAAAGGAAGAAAGATTTTTAAGAAAAAGACAGTTTTTAATCGTTGTTGGCAAAGCCTTAGCATTTCAAACGCCAAAGCACTTTCATAGACTACAATGTTGAATACAAATTTTCACACAACCACCCTTCTTAAAACCAAATAAGTTTCAATACATATAAGATCATACGAGATCCTGTCATAAATTATCACTTTCGTGTTGTTAATAGTATTCTTATAACCTACTTCACTCTACCTTGCGGCGGATTTAGAAGCGATGTTAGGGACGTTAGTTATAAAGTGGACGCTTCCGGCTTGAGCCATTCTCTGTAAACAAGTTTTGCTGCCAGGCAACTGCAATCAAGGCTCATGTGATTACAATGAAAAGTTTTGCAATGTGTCATAACACATAAAATCTACGCTCAGTCATAAAATGGTAGCGCTTGTCTTCTAGATCCGAAAGGAAATATTAATTGAAAGCATTGCTTCATGTAGAGCTCCAGATTTCATTTTATTTGAATGAGTAAATGGGATATGCAAAAATATGAATAAATTTGCTGGATTTGCTGGTAGAGGTTGAAGAGGGTTCTGATTTTAAGAATTTTAAATTTAAATGAGCTTTTTCTAATTAGTCAATCTCTTGGACATTTTATGGTCCAGTTTTTGAATGTTTGAAAGTAAGAATATTGTTCAGACATGGTTAACGGGCTTTTAATCCTACATTTTCTAAGATAAGAAGAACTAACTTAACCACTCGTACTAACGTAATAAGTTGCTCACTACAAAGCACCATGTATATTTTGTTTCAATGTATGTCTTCAGTTGAGCTTTATTCTGTACGGCGGAGTTTGTAATAACAAACCTGAATGTACGTCCTCTATTGATTTTGAGTGAATGGTTTTGAACTAGGGTAAGTCAGCCAGAATAAGAACATACAAACATACACACATGTTGGAGAAGTTTGTTAAGCCTGAGTTTTACACCTTAATTTCTTTCAGAAGGCTATGATGCTTCTTATTGACTTTCATGCGATCAATATAGCTAATTGGGACATTGAAAACTGGTAATCAACAAATGAGCCTAAAGAGCTTCATCGCGACAAGATCCGCTTTACCATGCGTTGGTTGTTTATTGAAAAGTCAACATTACTCTCTCGTGCTGTTCTGGTCACTCACTGTAGCCGTATTTCTTTACTTAGGCATCAAATCCGTCTGGGGAATTGGTAGCGCCTACATCGTTGGCGAAGTGGCCGTTGTTGTTTCCTCACAGCGTATGAACGAAATTCCACTACCAAATATTGTTGTATCTCCGCTGACAAGGTAACCGGAAATTTTAAAGCTAACACTATCTACAAAAACCAAGGTTTCTAACTGTCCAGGCACAAAAGTGCAAGCAAAATGAACTGTCGTTGGAATGTTTCCACACTTTGCTTTGCCTTGTAAACAATTAAAAATCCAGTCAGCAAGTATATTGGTATGGCTTTGATGGACACATGAAATAGTAAATCAGCCGTCACCACATTATTAAAGTATTGATGTAAACAATAAATTGCTTTGGCTTCAGCGCTAGTAAAGCTAGTAATAACTGCACATACCCAAGCAAAGATTGCCAGCAGTACACGCCTGACTGTAGCTCCCAATATCAAAAAGAAACGGCATGCATAAGCTGTTGTGAGCATAAGGTTCCTTAGATCGTAACTGAACCATTATTACAAGGGTGTGTGGTAGAACCAGATGATAATTTCCCACTTACTCGGTCTATGCTACGCTTGACGATACAGAGAAAAAGAATTTTCAATCGTGCTCTGGTCAGCCAGGCTGCTGCATAAAAAGAATAAGACATTTTCACAAAATGCACTAATGTACAATTCCATAAGATAAATTTGGACAACATTTTTGCGAAAAAGATAGCAATACTTGAATATTGGCAGGAATAGGTGTTGAAATACACACATAAGCTCTTATGCTGTCGATTTCGTAAACAATTTCGCTCTTTACCCTTGCTTTTTCTTACTACTTACATTTCACTTGTTTTATAGGTACAACTATTCCAAGCTAAATGAGTACTTGGCAGGGTTCAGTAATTTCACAACTGACGACATGGCTAACATTGACATTACTTTAGGTGTTGTCTTTCCCGGTCCCCATTACTTTCCATATTTAAATGTATTAAGCACAGTGAAAGCGAAAGTTGGAGCAATTCTTGCAACAGCGGCTACACTAGACAGTGTCCTATCATCTAGATCGGACACATTAACTACCTTTATGGTAAAAATAGCCTTTGGTTGCGAAGACATAGTTGTTTCTTGTCGTATGGATGAGCACTTTTTTCTGAACAATGTCCAGTGTTGTAACCAAAGTAGTAGACTTTTTGGGGCCGTTGGAGTGACTCCTGTTTTGAAGGGATTCAAGCAGTCATCATTTCATGCCAATTCAGGTACGAAGTCAGCTGTTCATACTAACCACGACCTGTCCCGCTATTGCACAGGTGCAAGCAGAAGCACAGCCGGACCACACTATTGGAAACTGGCACAAGTACAAAAACAAACACAAGCACATCGTAGGGTTGAATTCTATTAACTAACTTTCTTATACTCTAGTGCGAACTTATGAGTTTGTGTTTGTTGTGCCGCACTCGTGCTAAAACTAGCTTCATCAGAAATCAAGTTTTGCGTGAATTAAATGTAAATAGTATAGCTCCTCCTTATGTTTGTTCAGAACATTTTTAATTCGTAAGAAATCCAAGCCAGAGGATGGGCAACCAACATTACTTAAATATGCCAGAAAGAAGAAAATCATGTACCACCGAAGGTCCGAAAAATTCGGAACTCCGGTGGGACTCGAACCTACGGCTTTTTGCAGACTATGCAAATGCTTTGCCAACTGAGCTGTGGAGGCACAGTCGCATCAAACTTGTTAATCTTGGCTTTAATATGATAGCATTTCTTTCTTCTTCATACTCCATTTGCTTGCACCACTGCCCAAGACACTTCAAAACGTCAGTTGCATCTGCATGTGTTTGGCTGCGTATTCCTGTTGTGTCGCACCCCACCCCATTACAATTTTTTCAGAACAGATTTGTTATTACAAGTTTAAGTTTACTGCAAGCTTAAGTTTATTGTATGTTTACTGCGACGTAATCTTCTTTGTCTGTACATGTTCTCCTACCCTAACAATGCGTTTCAGGACTGCAGATAGTGCTCAGAGTAACGAATCGGTCTTTGAATAATTTCCTCCTTCCCTCGAATGATGGTTTTATTTTGGCCTTTCTGAAGCCATCAACGTCAACGGCGATATTATCGGAGCTTATTAATGTTCCAGCAGAAACAACAGCTAGAATTTCAATCAAGTATACCGAATACGTAAGGATTAATACAAAGTCTTCTCCCTGTGACGCCGATAGCTTGAGTTATCAAGTATGCATGGCACAATGCATGTTTGCAAATGTGAAAAGCAAAGCCATTGAATCAGTTCCTGATTGCAGAAAATGTGATCCTTCAATGGGAGCCAACATGACAAGCAGTCAATATCCAGAGTGCTCTGCGGTGTTGAATGTTCTTTGTCTGTCACTGCCTATGTTCGAACTTATAGTGGCTAATCAAAACCCTTCTGCTGGCTGTCAGGCTGTGTGCAAGCCCACCTGCAGAGAACATGATTACCGAAAAACAATCTCTTATTCAAGGTAGTCAGTTGATCTATCCGACTAAGGATGATTATTCGGCGTTTGTATGCATGGGTTTCACTTTGTAAAGCTTTACCAGTAGATCACAAAATTGGAGCGGTGTGCTCTTAACATATTTCGGATTGAGCTTTATTTAAAATATTCAAAAGATTAAATCTAAAGTTGACTAAGGGGGCCAAATAGATCTTTGTGCCTCCATTTTTCTAACAAGTTAAAAATAGGTATTCTCAGTGTTGCTGAACACGAAAGTGCAATCCGTTTTTGGAGTCAAACTGTTGCTAGCTTGGAAAAAGCGTCAACAATAAGCTTACTACGTTTGTTTTATTTCGAAATATGGAATGGAAAACGGAATGCATCTTGGTGTTCAGCGATCAAGGAACTGAATGGTTTCGGCAAAAATGCAGATATGCGTCCGTCAAAATACTCCGAGAGAATAGCAAGCCATACTATACTAAAAGAAAGCCTGCAAGCATTGACTTCTCAGACCAACTTTAATGCAATGCCAGTTGGTGACAGCAAGAGCGTGAAAGTAAGCTTAGTCTCTGTTATCAGAGCAAAAACTAGGTTCAGTTCGCTAACGTCTGACCCACACTTCAAAGAAATTTGCACGCTATGTTTGTGTTCTCTCGCAACAATCGCACATTGAACCAACTGAGTAGTTGTGTTTTAGTTAGCGAGTTAAAATCCTACCACACAATGCGCCAAATTGACTTCTGTTCATAAGATCTGTTTTATTAATTAAAGTGTGCATTGTGAGCGATTGGCTGGCTAACCTCGAGCCACTTTTGCATTGAAACATTCTCCCTGTAAATGCTTTAATTTGGCGTATTGGTCAACCCTTTGTTCGCTCGTGTTCGAACTCCACGTGACCTTGAAGGGTTCATCACCGAAATTTTCAAGTTTGCTGGTTGTTGAACCTCAAAACTCTGGCATAGCTTGACACCGAACTCCAATATTTTGCCTTGTTTTTGAGAACATATGTATCTATAATGTGTGGGAAAATGAACGAAACCCATGATTATCGGTTTTGGACCTAAGGTGGTGATTTCTTTTGGCAAGGAATTGTTGTAACTGCCCAAATCAAGGCAAAATTTGATGAAACTTTCCAAAAATGAGTTCGTTTAGCATTCTAACACAGTCTGTGAAATCCTGCTTCAAAAATTCGTCTCCGTTCAGTGAAGAGAACACCTAGCAAGTGGACTGTACAACGACTTTATTTACACATTAACTTTATAAGCTGATGCTTCAAAATAAAACATGCCAAAACCGTATCGACAAAATCTAGATAAAACCAAATAGCCACAGCTTAATGTCAACAAAATCCAGTTAAAACCCGATAAGTCTTTGTAACAATTCAATGTCAACAAAAACTAGAAAGAACCGGATTAGCCCAACTCAATGTAAACAAAAATGACCACCATCAACCAGTAAACAAACGTCACGCCATCTCAGGCGCGTATAATTTAAACAATGACGGCTTTTCGGGAAAGTCCCGACACTCCGGCGGGGAAAATGTAAAAGTCAATGATACGGTGGGGTAAGTATGCGTGGATCCTTCATCAGAGGTCGTTCATCCGGGAGATATATTTTATCCACGACAGTAAAAGAAACCCTCTCTGAGAGAGGGAGTCTTTTGGCCCAATATCGAATCATCTGCCAGGTGCCATTAGGCGTTAAATGTAAACCGTTTTTGTCAGTTAGGCTAGGATCGATAACCTTCTGGGGACCATGCACAAACGTTGGGTCAACAGTGAACCAATCCACATAGGGAACCTCCTTGCGATCAATTACATGTTCAACGAGAAAGTCGTTAAACCCATAAACACGTTGAACATCAGGAAACGGCATGGGGCCACAGGCTAAAATCGCTGGGGTCCGCAGCTTTCGAATAAGTCTTATCAGACTACGAAGATCAGAGCACTCATCTGAACAAATAGCAGTAGACCTCCGCGCAACATTGACACCACCACTAATCGCCACAATTCCATAGTCACCAGTAGGCTTGGTTCTAGCCACCAATAGAAATTTTGCAAATTGTCAACCCGAAATGACTTCACGGATACAACCCTCAAAATCAATACCCAAAGCAACTAAGTAGGCGCGAAATCGCAATAACAACCCGCACAAATCTTCCAAAAGCACCGGACCTCGATGAAGACAATCATTGAGGTTGTTGACGTCTTTGCGGACCTTCGAAGAAGCATCAAATACTATGCGCAACTTTGTACTTGGCTTATCAGGGCTAAAAACCGTATGATGCGGCATATAATATACGACGTTCCCTGAGGGAACATCGGGAGCTTTCTCGATTATGCCCTGATTCAACTGATTTTGGATCACAAGGTTGTAGGCTTCTGAGACAACCGGGGAATCAGCTAAACGGCGACACAAAGACTTCAACTGACCATAAGCTAAACTGTAGTTATTTGGAAGTTCCATGAGTGGTTTCTTCCATGGCCACTGTACCTGGTAGAGACCGTCCTCAAACTGAATACTGGAAGAGAAAGCCTCTAATGCTTCTTCATCCACAGTTCTGGGCTCCTGGGATTCCTTCATGCCGAGCTCTTCCAGTTCCCAATAGCTGGACAAATCAGAGACTGGACCAGCAACAGGGTTTGCCAAGGTTAATTCTTTTAGAAACAACCGCAACCATTTCCGGTCCCACTTCCTTGGTGGGCACGCGTCCCGCTGCAATGAATCCCAACTTCGAATTCAGAAACCACAGGCTTGGACCTGATTGAATGCGCTCAGCCCCAATAAAACTATAGTAGTAATCCATACCAATCAGAACATCTTCACTAGCTCAGTGTGATCAATAGGGGCTCTGCTAAAGCCCAAGCCGGCATTTAGTGTCGCTGGAGGTGCCAAAGGGACCTTCAGTATGGGACACGTGATATCAGGAACTACACAGGCTACCACCATAAGGGTCGACCCATCTCTGCAAGGAACAGCAAACAAAACCATTTTGTGCTCCTCCGTTTGCGGATGAAGATTGCGAAATGTAGAAACGGAGAGCCACTCACTCCTAAGAATAGGCAACTTAAGTTCGCGACACATTTGTTCACTAATAAACGACCGTATCAAAGAACAGACGCGCAGGAATACTGATCTGAGCAGAAGGGTTGACAACCGAAGTAAGCGCTGTCTCTGCATAACAGTTCTATCTGAGGGTGTGCTGGGTGCCACAGCAATTGATGACACAGCACTATTAGAAGCAGCAACTAAAGGAACTGCAGCCTGAGCAGTAGCCAACAATCGACCCTGCGATACGGATGGCTTACGAACACGAAATTTAGAAAAACATAGGCTCGAATGATGGCTCCGCTGACAGTATTGGCAGCGCCTCGCCCTCCGACACATACGAGCAAGGTGTCCCTGACCAGGACATCTGTAGCACCTGCCTTGTAAATGGGCTCGACGGGATTCTGAGATCGTTTACACGTCACAATTTTCGGATGCGCGCACCCCATTACAAAACGGACTCCGATTAACCTGTGATACGAGAGCAGACACTGACGTCGGCTTAAAGCGACTGTCTCCAAGAGACCGACGCAAGTCTGATGCCTGATCATCCCTGTGGGACAATCTGCTATTCCAGGAATTCTGGCTGTCTCTTTGAGACTGCCGCGAATTTTTAGCACCTGAAGACATGCGCTTACCAGCCTCATGATGTTCACTGACCACCTGCAAATGATGCAGTCTCTCACCCATGTCCCGAGCGCGTAACTCCTGATGCAACCATTCCCTTAAGTCGGCTAGTGACCAGTTCGGATTTTGACCTCGCTTACGATGAGCCTCAACCTTCAAGAAACGGGGCAATTTGGACAAGATAATTGAATACAAAATCATGTCTTGTCTTGGCTGAAGCGACTCTAAGCTGCGCAGATGGCGTTCCAGACCATCATACACCAACAACAGTGATGAAACATCACCAGTAGCGATGGGAAGCGACAACAGGGCATCAATGTGAGCGTAAATTATATCCTGCTTATCGCCATAGCGCTCATCCAGTGCCTTCACTACCTCACTATAATTGGCAGCTGTGACACGGTGTGACCTCAACCAAACGAAGCTCTTCCCCTCTCGGTAGGCCCCGGAGATAATTCAGCTTATCAATCTCAGCAAGGTCAGACCGATCATCAATGGCTGCCTTAAAAGCATCCCAAAATTCCTGCCAGCGAATAGGATCCCCTCAAAAGGAGGAATCTCAAGCTTGGGAAGCTTCACTTTCGCAGGTCCTCGCGAAGCATTCCCTATGTCATTACCCGCTTCAGGGATAGGAGCGACCTGAGGAACCTGGGCATCAGCAGGTGCAGCCATGACATTATCATTAAATTGTCTGGCGTCCCTTACCTCCTGGTCAGCGCCTTCTTCACCTTGAATAGATTCCAAAACTTCCAAATCAGCAGCCTCCAATTTCTGGAGATATGACTGCAGCAAGACAGCTTTACGCTGTAAGCGTTCAACAGTACCAGCCCCTGGGTTTGCAAGAAGTGACTGAACTTCCGTCACCACACGGGAGGCGCTCATGCGCAGTCCTTGACGTCGCTGTTTAGCAGACATCGCAACTCAATCGGCACAAGTTAAACCCAATGCAACTGCCCTAGCAACACCGTCCCGACCAAGAAAAGATAAACTCAGGGCGCAAATATACCAAAATCTATGATTAGGTTCTTCACCAATGTGAAGAATCTATGCAAATACAAAATCTATGCAATCTTTATAAATGCAAAGAATGTACGTTTTACACCGAGGACCATGAAGAGAACACCTAGCAAGTAGACTGTACAACGACTTTGTTTACACACTAACTTTATAGCTGATGCTTCAAAATAAAACATGCCAAAATCTTATCGACAAAATCTAGATAAAACCAGAGAGCCACAGCTTAATGTCAACAAAATTCAGTTAAAACCCGATAAGTCTTTGTAACAATTCAATGTCAACAAAAACTAGAAAGAACTGGATTAGCCCAACTTAATGTAAACAAAAATGACCACCATCAACAACCAGTAAACAAATGTCACGCCATCTCAGCCGCGTATAATGTAAACAATGAAACCTTTTCGGAAAATTCTCGACAGTTCAGGGCAGTTTTTGCCGATTTCTGACAGCCAGACAGTAGCAGTATAGCCAGCATATATTCTTTCAAAAGATCTTGTTGTGATCTACATTTTTGCCTTTTGAGGTAACTGGCTAGCGTTTTACTATCGTGAGATATTACCAATTTTCTTATTTTGGCTTCCGAAACTTCCCATTTTTGTAGAAATCAAATAATCGTTTGTTTGCTGATCTATGTAACCCGTATAATTAAACTAAGGGCGCCAGTTTGAAGGTATCACAGATGCCAATTATATGAGGCATGGTCATCTTCCAGCTGCTACCATAAAAAGTGTAGTTTTGCATAAACACGACCAAATTTTGTATGCATGCTAGAGGGTTGCCACTTAGAGGATGTGTTTTACACAAAAATACCTCGCGAGTCGTGACCCTTTTTGGTTGCCCCGATTGCTGCTGTCTAGCTAAAGTAGTCGATTGCCAAAGTGGCGAAAAGTAGGCAAAAAGAGAGCTGCGCATAGATTTTAGCTAATTTCTCTACAACGAAGGCGATTTCACAATAATTAAGAAAGATCCCCAGCTATTTGATGGATGTATCGAATGATGAAACTGATATCTCACGAAAAAATTTACTTCAGCCTGCAAATAATCAGAAAGATTGCACTTCTTCAAAAATCTGTTGACACATTTTACAAAACCCAAAATCGTTATATCCACTAAAAAGGGAAAATGCTGAGCTACATTTAGATCTAAAAATGGCTTCCTAACTCCAAATACTAAATGAGTTATAATGGTTCAATGTTAACGTCTCCAAAAGGAATCACCAGCTTAAGCTACTCTAAGCTAGTGAAACTTGATACTTCACATTGTTTCCATATAAGCTTTAGCACTTGCTAGATACTAGTATAGCAAAGTGAGTTCGTATATAGCTTGCGTTCTGACCTAATGTAGGTATGTTAAAGTAAGCCAGTAGCAAGCAGCTGTTTCCAACTAACTCTACACTATTAAGCAGCTTAGATATTTTAATCATGGCAACCTTGGTTTGCGGTACTTATGGCCCGCTAATTTCGCAGAGAAATTTGGCGCATGCAATAAACATTCTTGGTTTCCCTAGGTTTGGAAAACCTAAAATATGAAGATTTTAAAATTTTCAATACTTAATTCGTTTTCAAAGAGCGAGAGTTCACTGTAGCGGAACAGCTAGGGTAAGAAAACATTTTTCCTGACCAAGACAAGGTACCCGAATACGTTGAGACTGTATGTTCCATGCACTTCGTTTTAAAGCAATGTGTTTATGTACGCTGGTACCTTCCTTCAACATTTGCTGCAATATTTTATTTTTAAAGGTAAGTTTCCTAGTTTCAAACGTCAAGTATGATCGTATATTCAATATATTCAATTGCAGACTGAACAATAGAAGTGCGGCGACTACTGGGGCTATGTCTAGGATACATATTCTACATTATCGCCCAGAAATGGAAATTTATAAGGATGTACTGGAAATTGATTTGATGACAGTCATTTCGGAAATAGGTGGAACCGTCGGAGTTTGGGTTTGCATTTTCTTGTTTCACAAATCATCGACAAAGGGAGCATTTGTTACGCTAACATTTGCAGTGCACAATGCATTCATGTATGATTAAACGGATACAACAATTTTACTTTGTCATTTACTCCAGGAAAAATTAATCCTTTCACAATTAAATTTTCAAAACGAAGTTTAAAACCAACAAGCAGGCCCCAAAAGGGGCATTATTCCTTCGCAGACCTTAAAAAATTCTGTTGTTACCTGCTATTCCCTATCCTTTCCTTACCCCTGCTTCATATATAGAAACTGTCTTTCTCGCAAGTTCTTTTTATTTATTCTCATTATTCATTGATTCGACTGATTCTTATTGGATCGACTGATTCTTATCTGCTTGAACATTCAAGAATGCATTTTCACTGTTCGATGAAAACCAAGTCAATTGCTTAGGAAACACGCAATCAAGATAGTTACGAACTTGCGGTTTCCGTTTTAATATAGACTATTGATAATTGATCCAATACTTTACCATTACTTTTTATATTGTCCTCTTTTACTTTCATTGGCAGACTAGCTGTACTATGAGGAGTACAGCTCAAAGCCATAAAAGTGCACCCTTGTGCTGCTCTCCCTAGCAGCACTGGAGCCAAAAATGTGCAGCCACCTGGTCTGCTGACAGTAGTAATAGGTCCGCACCAGACGTATCGTTTGGGGGGGGTGGTGGGTGGTGCAAGCGGCGAAGCGGCGCTGGGTGGTGCAAGCGGCGAAGCGGCGCTGGGTGGTGCAAGCGGCGAAGCGGCGCTGGGTGGTGCAAGCAGCGAAGCGGCGCTGGGTGGTGCAAGCGGCGAAGCGGCGCTGGGTGGTGCAAGCGGCGAAGCGGCGCTGGGTGGTGCAAGCGGCGAAGCGGCGCTGGGTGGTGCAAGCAGCGAAGCGGCGCTGGGTGGTGCAAGAGGTTGGGAGGCTCGGGAGGCTCATGAGGCATTAGGGTTGGTGGAGGAGGCGGCTGGGCGGCGCAGAGAGGCGCTGGCTTTTCGTCGAACCGAGCCATGGCTGACCCAAGCTTAAAATTAAAAATTGTCCGTTTCCAATTGGAAAACTTTATCCATGTGGTTTTTTGGGGGGCGTAGAATACAAATATGAGCTTAGTTTTCCTCTGTGAGCGAAGCTCCATGCTGTATGTGACCGGAACCATGGCTGACCCAAGCTTAAAATTAGAAATTGGCCATTTCCAACGGGAAAAGTTTGCCTATAGGATTTTCTACCATGTAGAATTTAAATATGAGCTTAGTTTCCCTCTATTACCTGAGCTCTGTGCTGCAGCTAGCCCATGAACCGGAACCACAGCTTACCTTAGCTGATAGTTGTCCATTTCTGACGGGACAAAGTTCCACTATTGGGTTTTCGGGGCCGTAGAATTTGAAAATTAGCTTCGTTTTTCTGTATTTTCTGCTGCACACTGCCGGAATCAAAGCTAACCTTAGCTTAAAACTGAAAGTTGCTCATTTTCGATGGGATAACTTCCGTTGTAGGGTTTTGCAGACTTGAATTCTGAGCTATTCAATTACCTAAGCTTCAGTATGAAATTATCGTATGCACAAACAAGTATAGAAATCAACGGTTTCAGTATCTATCATTGAAAACATAGCAATTATACAAATTATGATGGTTGATACAGAAGTAATGCAAACTTGCCAATACTGCACTAAAATTGGGTGTTGTAGCATGATTCAACCAAATGTGGCTAATCAAAAATTTGAATTGCCAAACAAGTTCATGTAACGAACAACACACTACAAAATCTAACACTGCGGCACCCTGCTGGGCTTGCACCTGCCCATATTCAAACATTAACAGCGAGGACCCCTGCTGAGATAACACCTGCTCATCAGTTTTAAACGAGTTTAAATTGCATTGTGCGCTCAAAACTTAATAAATAGACGCTATTGCTTTAATAAAAACTACGATATTGGAAAGATCACGCTAGCAATGAACGGAAAATTTATTTTACAGGTAATCAAGCATGCTAACCAATGATGACTTTTGTTGTTTGTTATTGATATCGCCTGTATAACGCAAGCACTCCTGCTGAGATAACAATTGATCAATTTTAAACGAGTTTAAACTGCATTGTTCGCTCAAAACTTAATAAATAGACGCTAATTGCTTTAACTAAAACTACGATATTTGAAAGATCACGTTAGCAATGAACGGAAAAGCTATTTTACAGGTAATCAAGCATGCTAACCGACGATGTCTTTTGTTGTTTGTTGACGATATCGCCTATATAACGCGCTTCTGTTATCTACACTGAGCTTCTGTTTTAGAACTATCAATGCAAGATATGTGGAATGGTCTTTAAGCGGAAATTTGGAATGTTGCGTCACCTGGAAAGCAAACACTCTGAACAGGTAACTTTTCAGTTTTACACTACCAAAATGTATTGGATCTACGCTACTTCTACGAGTTGATAGCTACATTTGTTTGTTTCAGGCAAAGAAAACGTGTGATCTGTGCGAGCGTACCTTTCCTCGAGAAGATGTCTATCAACGCCATCTGCGGGAACAGCACGGAGATTCTAAATCTCATGTCTGCGGAGAATGTGGTCTCGCTTTCAGAAGGAAAGAGCATTTAGACGGACACCACAAAAGGATTCACATCAATGGTGGTAGAGCCCAGAAGAAGCGCAATCTCGCAGAAACGCAACAGCCAGTACAAATTGAGACCAAACCAGACAACCCAACAAAGAAGAAACCAACGATAGAAGAGCTAGAGAAGGAAGATGAGACGCCAACAGTGTTTGGAGATGAGGCCCTGGACAAACTATATCGTGAAAAACTGGAATGTCATCAAAACTCATCATCGAGAAACGAAATTACAGAATCGATACAATTATCGGCTCAACTACATGGATATGGATGAGATCAAGCGTCATTGTGAAGAGTCTTTCAGGATACAAACTCACACTGGCAAATGGAGTATCTGCTTTGGCTACGTGTTGCGGAATGTCGTTACTGATGAACTGACCTATTTCTACGCCAGTGGAAATACGAATGTGTTAAAACGCCCAATGACGGTTGGAACTCGTGCAGATTTCGACAATTTGATGATTCAACTGGACATGGTAGACGTGCTGGAATGGGCACGCCAGCAAAGACCTGGATCAAGATATTCGGTGGAAAGAATCACCAATCTGACAATATTTGTTGACAGACTCTACGTATCTGTTATGTAAACTTATGTATGTGTATGTGTTTTGCTTGAAGTAAAACCATCCGCCACATTGTGGCTTTAGGCGGATTCTCCAAAGAGGCTTGATATTCCGTTAAGTCAAGGTCAACAGCCAGCACCGTTTGCGTGCTAAGTCATACGCAAGCCAGATATTGGCCTTTCGATTTTCTGCTGGTTTTCATTGTTGGTTTCGTTCTGTCGTTATTGGCGTTCTAGTCGTTTGTTTGTCGTCATTAATTGTTGGTTCGTTCACTTACTTGAATCTGAGTTTTACGTACATAGCTGCATCTTGCCTGTGCTCCCTGATTCGCTCCCAGATTGCTCTTACTAGCTTCGGAGTTACTCTGATTGCTTTTTACTTACTCCCAGTTACGCCGACATTCTCCCAGTTGGCTTTTGCTCCCAGCATA